>JAVTVY010036853.1:0-171099 GCA_036873755.1 Hanleya hanleyi | reverse complement strand
CGGGGTGGCAACTGTGTTTCCTGCAAACGGTCGAGCGTTGATATATACGTGTAAGGGAACCTCCCTTTGGTTTGTGCACAGTTATACGCCTTGACCCACTGATCATAGCTACAATTAGGAGCTAAGTAGTTCCATACATCCAGGAAATGCAGTGATGTGGTAGTGAGGGCCATATGATTATTGATCTTCTTGATCACGGACTTGAGGGTATTCGACTGGGCCAAGTAGGCGTAAAGAAATTCCTTCACCATGTTCAAATCATAGCGTCCCGAATTGAAACCTAGCACCGGTAACTGGCCTAGATATTGTAGGAAGCGCACTTTCAATTTCTCCGCATACGGTTTCGGTAAAGGCACATCCTGCGACTCGGGCTGCGACTCGGGCTCCCACTCGGACTCGGACTCTTCGTCACTAAACGCTACACCCGGTATAGGAATCCGATCGTCCAGCTGGTCCAGTACGTCCTGGAACTTGGACACCAATAGTTCTGTACTAGCCGCACTGACTTCCTCTAAATACTCCATCATGCGGATGATCAACTCATGGGAATCCCCCGTGGACACGAAACATACCGGTGCAGCGTCATAGCCAGGTACGTTGCTGGAAATACTGACACTCAGAGGAAAATGGCGCTGCGTCCACTGCGTTTTCGCTGAAAACATGTCCATGGGCTCCAACAGGGCCTCAAAATCGTAACACGCCCGGTAGGGAAAATAACGATCCACCTCCGGTATGATCACACCCTCATCGGCCAGTTCCTGGAAAATAGTAGGCGTATTATGATACACACCACCCGGATATACTCGCTTGACACTGTTGTCACAGATTTTCTCGTGGCGATGTAAGTCGGTGGAACGGTGAAACACCCGATGGCATTGGGCACAACTGAAAGACTGAGCGTACTGGCTCATATTGTAGATCAGCGAAAAATGACTCACGCCATTGTCGTCAAACACATTGACTTTCATCGTAGCAGCGTACCGTTCTGTTGAACGACGAACCAATTCAGCCACAAATGTATCCTCCTCCTCGCATCGTAATCGGTATACAAAGATATTGATGTTGAACAGTGTTTCCACGTCATCCAAATTCTTGAACGGAACTCCACGGAAGTGCCGCTTATCCAAGTCTTGCTGCTGTAAATACTGTTCCCAATAGTAATTGGCCACTCTGTCACAACGCTTGGGGTTACACTCGTCCAGATGCACGGCCAAACACCGAAACAGACATTTCCGGTCTTTGTAGGGCCCCTGTTGCCCTCCTGTTAATGCATACAGGCCTTTTCGACGAAGCAACCACGGGGGTAGTAGTACAGGAGCACCGATAGGATGATCTCTCATTTTCGTGACGAAAAATGTGACGTTAGTCACCATTTCCACAAGCCATTGGGTATTGGGGCGTTGCAACCGGGCCCATTCCAATGGATCCAACGTAGTCAGTTGGTCGATGAGTGGCTCCAGAGAAATCGCATCCGTTACCGTGAACGGCTGATCAAACACATAGGTATTATTGCTGGGATAATAATACCGCACCTGGTCCGTCTCCTTGTGCCGTAAAATGTACCCGAATGTCATATTCAACTTGAACGCTGTCACCTGATCTGTGAAAATGTTCTCAGCATAGGTAGACAAATACGTGAGGTCCTGCAGTCGATAGTTATACAAGTCCAATAGACGACGGTCACGGTGAAAACAATGGCGTATGGTAGCCCAGTGACGTCGATAAATGTCCCTGACACGCTCGTCTTCAACCGGAGGTGCTGCTGGGTCCCAGGGAAAATCTTCTCCACGTCTCATGCTTTCGTGTCATACAAGCGGGTAGGCAAGCAGGCAGGCAGGCAAGCAGGCAGGCAGGCAGGCTGGTCACGTGAGTCAGGTAGGTAGTGCAATGAATACACCCTAAAAATCGCCTCCTTTTATACGTTTTTCTACAATCCGCCATCTTAAACCCACCACCCACCACCACCACAGCCGCCATTTTAAACCCACCACCCACCACCACCACAGCCGCCATCTTAAACCCACCACCCACCACCACCACAGCCGCCATCTTAAACCCACCACCCACCACCACCACAGCCGCCATCTTACCCACCACCACAGCCGCCATCTTAAACCCACCACCCACCACCACCACAGCCGCCATCTTAAACCCACCACCCACCACCACCACAGCCGCCATCTTAAACCCACCACCCACCACCACCACAGCCGCCATCTTAAACCCACCACCCACCACCACCACAGCCGCCATCTTAAACCCACCACCCACCACCACCACAGCCGCCATCTTAAACCCACCACCCACCACCACCACAGCCGCCATCTTAAACCCACCACCCACCACCACCACAGCCGCCATCTTAAACCCACCACCCACCACCACCACAGCCGCCATCTTAAACCCACCACCCACCACCACCACAGCCGCCATCTTAAACCCACCACCCACCACCACCACAGCCGCCATCTTAAACCCACCACCCATCACCACCACATGACCCCATGTGACACAATACTCGCTTCTGATTGGCTGATTGGTCTTTCTGCCGGAACTATGCACTCATTGACCTTTTGTGACCCTCCCGTGACCTCCCTAATATGCAAATTTTTGAGGTCAATAGACCTTTAAATACGCTTTGTATACTACTCACGTTGTCCCCATGTTGTAAGGGATTGACGTATCATACATGACGGATAGACCAAAAAACGTGACTTTATAGTTATGCCAGCTACGCCAAAGCCTTTTCAGCACATCGCCTATCCTTCAAGACCATTGTAATCAAATTTCATAGAAATCGTGAGAGAAAGGTTTACCTATGCTCGTACTACAGCGCAATCTAGTGGTGAACAATGGCTATCAAAACACAACTGGACAAATTCCCCAGGCCTAAGGAGATATCACACAAAGTTTGACCCAAACATATTTAACGGTTTCTGAGATATTCATGAGAAAAAAAAAATTCTAAGACGCAAAATTTAAAAAACGTGACTTTATAGTTATGCCAGCTACGCCAAAACCTTTTCAGCACATCGCCTATCCTTCAAGCCATTGGAATGAAATTTCATAGAAATCAAACAAGCCGTTCAGACGAAATCGTGAGAGAAAAGTTTACTTATGCTCGGACTACAGCACCACCTAGCGGTGAACAGCGGCTATCAAAACACAACCAGATAAATTCCCCAGGTCTAAGTTGATGGCACACAAAGTCTGACCCCCAAAAATTTTAACGGTTTCAGAGATATTCACGTTTCAAGTCGCGGCGGCGGCGGATTCGTTTCTCATGGAAACATAAGAGCATCCACTTTGTGGAAATGCTCTAAATATCGTAACTGTCTCCGCGAGATTGGAGACTGCCGGCTAAAATTTAAGCGTGATAAAGAAGGAATAACATGCGTTGTTACAATATTTGTAATCCGGTGTTATACAGTGGGTCAGCGGCTTCGGAATAGGGTCACCCGATTACTGTCGCAGTCCGACCAAGCTGACGAGGAGAAGAATGGCAAACGTCCAGAAAAACCTCGTTTCATTGCTTGATTTTCAATACATTGAAATTCGGGGATTATGATTGGTTGATTTTCAATACATTGAAATTCGAGGTTTATGATTGGCTGATTTTCAATGTATTGATATTGAATTTTCAATACATTGAAATTCGAGGCTTATGACTGGTTGATTTTCAATGTATTGAGATTATATTTTCAATACATTGGAATTCGGGTAATATGACTAGTTGACTTCCAATGTATTGAAATTATAATTTCAATGCGTTGGTATCTATTCAACGCAACGAATTGGGGCAGGGATGGCCCACAATAATTATCCTGAAAAAGCATGATGAAAGCTCTCAATATCTGACATAGATGTTGTTCCCCCGACTTAACGGTTGTATGCATTGTCTCGTTAAGCATGAAACTAATTATCCTGAACGAGCGTGATGAAAGCAAATGCGCCTTCTACTGCTACTGATCGGGATGGGGCAATTGATGAAAAATAAACAATATAGTTCAGAAAGACAACAGACGCCATTAATACCGTGAGCCATCACTTTATATATCAATACGATTTCATGATATCACAGTCAATGATCTTCACTGTAAAACTTCAATCACAGTCGAGACTGAATATATAGAATAAGTTTACTGGCATACACAAGTTACGTAGGAAGGAACCGGATTAACCTTATCCGGGCGACAATATAACAGAGTAAAACAATATACATGTATTTACACATTTACATGGTAAAGATCGTCTAATATTTTAAAAGTTACCATCAGAAATTGAAAATCACACAATCAGACATCAATGGCATCATACGGGACATTGATTGCTAAATAGCAAAATTAGCCTTCCAAAATTTGGTCTACACAAAATTATTTGACCTGTCTTGCCAAGCGTACGAAAATATTCTGGACATAAATAGAATAAACTACAAACAGTCAACATTAAAAGTATTTTCTGAATTTAAAAATAAGCTTGGAGCGATATGCAAGAGGTAGGAAAAATGAACGACGTCTGACAACTAAAAAGAGCTAAAAAGCAACCATAGGACTCTACAGGAAAGCATCCCTCGGCACCTAACATTCAGAGTGTCGTTTTCCTGCACAGTCTGTGAAGGAAGTATGCAGGGGGTGTATTTTTAAAACAACAAAACCGGCACCCAAAGAGGTTTGCGAATCGTTTTGCCTTTCCCACAAACCTTATTTTGATCAAGAACAAAATAGGTCACATCCGGATCAAGTGACAGTCCATTGTAGGCCTAAAATACGGTCAGCTCGAACTAACGTGAACCTCGTAGTCTAGGCTACTAGTCAATGACCCTGAACTTTACTAATCATTCGGAACGTCTCGTAATTCACCATCTTAATATATTTATGGGTTACAATTACCAAATGCACTGTTGCCTCAAGAAGTGATACCTACAATGGACTGTCGCCATATTTTACATACAATCATCTGTTGCTACATTTTAGCATTGCTGCTGCAAGCAGACGTTATCCCGCCTCAGATGACTAACACGACAAATGTACTGCTGCATTCGCCTATATATCATCCTTGTCGATTCAGTACAGTGATCATCTTCATAATCTGAAGGTCGATCAGTTTGAATAGGCTTCCACTCAATCACTAGTTGCATAAGAATTGTAGTGTGAAATAGAGAGCCTAGCCATCCCTCAAGATACTGCAATAAGGCCTTTTTTTTTTATTGATTGGTTTACGGATCCGCCGACCTTCATTTTGCCAAAAGTGAAATAAAAATAAAATTGGATTTTCGATTTTTTTTTTATTTCTGTCGTATCCGCCGATGTGTCACATTTGCTGACCTCTCTGTCGGAAGAATAAAAACATAAAATTCGCAATATTGGTCTCATTTTAATACTTGCTGTGCGTAAAACATCTTATATAAATTCTTCACGCTCGAGTTCGCACGAGTTCAACACTCTGCAGACATCTTGGTCTTGGAGGCTGGTTACTTCCCTTGGTTACAGTGGTGGTGGTTTCCGACTTCCATGTTACCTTCGGCTTTAGTTCGGGGACCAGACATGACATCATTTCAACGGCGCAGTGTTTGAAGCCAAGATGGCGGGTTCGGCCTCGCGGTGGTTTTCACTGACTCTTAGACAGGACGCGACCGTCCTTTTCAAGGGCTTTGTCGGTCCAGTAACTGCTGGGACGGTGGGGGACTTGGTCTTGAAGGAGATCAGTGACAACGACATATCTGCCGGCCTCAGTCTGTCCAAAATAACAGCAGGAAACATGACTTGTCCTGTCAACACCCCTATACATAGCTTGCCACATTCGGAACTCCCGAGCGGAAATCTACGAAGGGGACTGATTCTACGCTCGGGGGACGACAACATGAATTTCCTATGAATCTCCAGATGTGACGTGGCTCCGAAGCCCAATCACTCTCGCGAAAGCCTTAATCCCCGACCAGCAAATATTTCCCTGCGAGTCTCTGATTTACGTCAGATATTCTAAAAACTGTTTATTCTTTTCATTCGAAGCACGTTTCAATAGAAAACCATCAGCTTAAATGGTACACACGCCACGTATTGGCAAGATATAATTCCCGTGACGTCACTGACAGTTCCCTGACACCGAAACACACGTGACCACGCTCTAGTCCAATATGGCGTCAATGGCCTTCGAGGGACATCTCAAACCGGAGATCCCCGAGAAGTTGCGAATGAGCTTGCCAATGTTTACAATCGGGCCCAACTTCCGGAGTTGCGCGCACAGAATATGTGGCAGAAAACTCTTCGAATGAAGGGAGACAACTCGATTAACCTGCAAATTAACAGGCAATGGCCTAAGACGGCTCACATTTATAGTCGTGATTTAGCGTCATCTATCGTAGGAAATTTATTTCCGCGATACATTGGTCAAAAAACGTATATCATGCATTGTTTATAAAAAATATTTTTATGACAAATTCTCAGTAAATTGACATTATAGCAATCTTCAAACCTGGGCAAACAGGGCAGTGGGCACGGCCTACATTCCGCGAAAATATGACGGGGGATACGCCGGAGATGGTAACCAACACTTGATAACTCTGCCTGTATCTCTTCGATATTTTATTCTGTTTAGTTATTTTTAAACCTGTACAGATACCCGTTTCAAAAATATATCTTTTGCTACACATTTCTTTCACCTCACGACGAGAAGTTTGCCGTAAAAGATGCATGGTGTCGATTCGACGGGGATTTTTTTTTGCGATACACCGACACAAAACGTTTTAATAACTTTCATTGAAAATGCATCCAAAAAATACAAATCTAAATAAATAGTTTTCATTTCGAGTATTATAGGATCATGAAAATAAACGTTTATGTATATTCTTCGTTCTTCTTGTAATGTATGCAAGAAAAGTTAGCTTGTATTCGCCGCGAATTTTCCGCGATATATACCAACACCAGGTTTCAATACCGTTAACTTACTATGAAAACGCATCCATGAAATAAAAATCTAACTGCCTATTTTTCATCTCGAGTATTATAGGATCATGAAAATATAAATATTTTTGCTGTATCTATAGCTGTTTTCTTGTAATAATTATCGAAAAAGATGGTGTCAATTCGCCAAGAATTTTTCCGCGATACCGACACTTGGTATTGATAACTTTACTTGAAAAGGCTTCCGTAAAATAAAAATCTAAATGCATAAATTTCTTGTCTAGTATTATAGGATCATGAAATAAAATATCATTTCTGTTTCTTTAGCAGCTTCCTTGTAATATTAATGGGAAAAGATGGTGCCGATTTGACACGAATTTTTCGCGATATTCCCGACAGTACGGTTTTGATAACTTTCCTTTGCAAACGCATCCATAGAAAGAAAACCTAAATACATATTTTCATCTCAGTATTATAGGATCATGAAAATATGAATGCCATGAATTATTTTCATAAATAATATCATTATTTTCAGCTATTTCTTGCGATGTTTACTTGTACGTACGCGTAACACGATTTATCGAGATTTTTAACGAAATTCGCCAGGACAGGCTTCCATATAAAAAGCTTAGGTTGGGACCATATATATATCCGGAGGCTAAAATGACACCTAAGACCTTCATTCAAAACGATATTTGATGTATGTCACAGCTTATAAAAAGTGGCATTGCAACACTAGATTGCTTTTGATCAAAGTGGCAAATGAACAGAAAATGACAATTTGGTCAGAACGGATACGAAAGTATTGTTTTGTAAAAACAATGGTACCTTACCATTAGTACAAATTTTATTTCTAAATATATAGTCGCATTACCTTAGCCCCATAAAGAAGATAAGGTATCTTGTAATAATGAAGTTCAAATTCAAACTTAGTTCCGTAGGACATGAAATATGAAAATTAAAATACCCGGTAGCTTAAAACGTATCGGTATATGCCGTACTGAAAGCCTCAGTTTATTCACTGCTAAAATGTTCATTTGCTTATTATTTGTCATGAAAATATTACTATATACAAAAACGAATTTAAGCTTTGTGACAAATGAATCGTATCCATAAATTTCGTTTCAATATATGGCGCTAAACCACGACTATAAATGATAACGGTTTGGGACGACTGCCTATAAATCTGCATGTTAATCGAGTTGTCTCCCTTGAAACTTTCAATGTTTTGCCACACAGCTGATGCGCGCAGTCTGTTTACAATCAGCGATGACGTCACAGGATTTTCGTCTATTGAAGTGTTGGTTTCACATTGTCGCTTGGTTGAAGCATGGAGTTAAATAAGGAGGAGAGACAACTGCGCCAGCCGCGGGTCGCTGACCCGTGAGGTCGCCCGCAGAGCCATTGTATTCTGAATGGCCGTCAGTCACGATCTGTCCGTTTGATGTTCAATGTATGATTCCGCCGACCGAGTCGTTGGTTCTTATTCGCCGCAGAAAAACATCAACGGAAGTTGAAATTAAAAATGCGCAGTAGTTCTACGTAAAAATAACGATGCATTAATTATGCGCAACACAAATATTAGGCAATTTGAAATCATACTGAATATGAGCATATTTCATTGATCAGAATATGACCATTGATAGCTTAGTTACAGGACTTTGGAATTATACTGTCGTTTTTTATATTTTATCGTTTTTCTACGATTTCCGCATTTCTCAACAAAACAAAAATTTGCAGGGAACTTGGTATAAGTACAGCGAATGTGGAAACGAATAGCACATGAGGGACCGGTTGCACTAGCTAAAAAAATAAACGATAGAAAAATTCTCAAAAACCCCATTTAAAATACATGGGCAATTTTGCCACGAACAGAAAATACATCATTTTCACTGCCGAATTAACAGAATTTCCGCTTTTCAAAAATGACACATTTTGTGCTTGCGTTCAAGATCAAATAAAAGAGTACATATCAGTCTTTACCATTTTAGGGACCGGAAGCCTGAATTTGGATAAAATGCAATATTGTGAACACTAGATTGACCTTTTTTCGCTTTTGCGCTGCCTCAAAGCTATTAACTAATGAGTCAGCCAAGGCCGTTTTACCCCCTGCGTGCTAATCGCTAATTGATCTTCAATACTTGTGTATTGAAGATCACTTCTGGCCCGATGGGGTTCTTGACGGGCATCGGTATTAAAGCTATTATATAGGCTGACGAATATCAACAGTTCATTTTATTCTAATGACGTTATACCATGGAGTTAAATAAGACTTATTTAACTCCATGGTTATACTAACTTAAAAACTTATATTTTGATATATAAGAGCTGAAAATACATGTTCGACAACTTATTTACAAAATTTTCTGACCAAGAGCAACACCTTTAGCACAACGAAGATATTCTTTCTCACGGCAGAAAAATGGACCTGCATGTGGAACAACTTCGGTTAGCCTGTCGCTTGTGTGCGGGGACCGAAAGCTTGTATCCTTTCGATAGAAACCCGGTTCCGAAACACAAATTCAAGAAACAAATCTTGCAGGCGTGTGGCAGATATCCAGCGTGATATCGATGACGTTCATCCACCATTTCTTTGTAACCGCTGTCGTATGAAACTGACGAAATCTTCCGGTATCTTCCGTTATGCCGGCACAGCCATAATGCCACCATTCGTACTCGCATCGTGGTCGGATCACACCAAATCATCATGTTGTCGTTCGGTTCACCGCAACTACAATAGGGTTCTTCGTCGTCGCTGAATTCTGCGGAGTTAATTTCAGCCTCATCTTCAGCCGATATGCTCAAATCTAATACATCTTCGTCGGTATCTCGAAGAACATAGGCCATGTTAGACGCTGTTTTGTGAATGAATATCTAGTTCAAACAGACAGCATATTTATAGCTGAAGATCAACAAGAGATTCTTTTATGAAGACCTGAGTGAGAACTGTCGAGGCCTGTTAATGTGTCGGTCTTCATAATTTGAGAACGGTACGTGTGATGATACACGCATATAACCTCATCATATAAAACATGTTTTCAGCAAGTGTCAAGCTGGAAAAATTTAAAATCCCAATATAATTTATAATAGAAACGATGTAAGTGATGTGCCTATCACTGTTGGGTCAAAATGGTCTCTCTTTCCCTCCATGGTCAAACTCAACACTCCCCGGCGGCGTGCACAGCGGGCGGCTAAGTACCAATTCACAGTTCCAATACACTCAACTTATAATAGCTTTGATGACGTCGATGGGATGCATGCACAGGAATCCGACAACTGCCGAACATGACCGAACCTGCTTTAATCCCCCAAATACACACAGGCTAATCCGACGAATCCCTGCTGTGGCGGAATCGTACATTGAACACTTTGATCTGGCCGAGTTGTCTCTCCTCCTTATTTAACTCCATGGTTGAAGGAAACGTCCACGACTGACACTGAGAATGAACAGGGAAGACCCTTGACAGCGTATTACCTGGATTTGACATATCATTTTTTTTTTTTTTTACCGCCCTCTCCTGTCTAAGAAGTTTGTCAGAAAGTAAAAATAAATAAAGTGTGGAGGCTTGATTTTATTTTTATTTTTTTTCCATCCTCCGCCTTGACATTTTTGCCAGAAAAATCCGTAAACCAATTAATAAAAAAAAAAAGGCCTAACTAGCCCGAAAACATCGGCTAAGGAGTCTATTTTTGTTGTTGTTGTTGCTGAATCGGACTCCTGCCACGCCCCTTACCCTATATTTACCTAGTATCACAGCCAGAGTTTCTGAGTTACTGCAATAACTAGAATTTGACCTTGATAAAGTAGGTCTAGGTCAGTCAAATTGTACAGATTCTAGCCAATCACCAACTGCATGAAATTCCCTCACTAGCATCATTCCCTGTCTTGCAACTGATAATTTCATTCACAAATGACAAAACAATAAATTATCGTGTAGTCCAATATAGTCCAAACATTCACCCCCAGATTTGACCATGTTGGAGGCGTATCGGTGGCAGTAACAAAAGCCTTACGGGCTTCAATATACATTTGACTGCAGAAACCAAAACTTACAACTTTTTTAGTATATCTGTGATCCTTCATAAATGCCATAAAACTGACTTTGACATACAAAAAAATAGATCACTGACATCTTCAATAAACTGATCCATGATATAATCTGAAGGTCGGTCAAGTTGAATTGGCTTCTAGTCAATCACCAGTTGTATATGAACTGTAGTAATTTGGAGAATCCCTCACGATATTGCAATCTGCTCAGGGGACCTTATTCTTTCATGTAATGTTCATACGTGTACTACTTTGAAGGAAGTAGAACTGCTTGGAAAATGTACAGTTACTGATTTCACATATGTTGAAATATTCCAGGAGTGAGGTCCTGAACAAAAATACATACGGGCATTGTCTTGTCTACAACATAATGCTCAGCCAACAATCCTGTATTTAAAATACATTACTGCATGTATCATCGTCCGTAATTTGAAAGCTACGTCAAATCATATTCACTCACTCGTCCGTAATACATGTACACAGACAAGAAAATGTGCCAAGACCTATGTCCCTTCCATTGTGTCCGAAGTTAGCATGAATATGTATAACAATTTCCAATGATTTCTCGTTTTTGGGGCCGAAGTGGCCCTGCCCACTGACATTTTAACCTCAAATTAATATGTTCCTATTTGTCCCATGTTTATTCGGTATATCCAAAGTTTGGTACCAATCCATAATTTGAAACTGGAGGTATCGCAGGGACAACAATGGTAACAGATGGATAGACGCACAGAATTCGCTATCGACTTATACGACCTCGTCATGGATAAAAACAGTGATAGACAGTGGTAAGACAAGAATAGCATATCTACACATATCTGGTATCACGAATGTGGAAATGTGGAACTCAAGTTCAACTGGAGAGAAAGAAATTGGTTTCAGCTAAAAGCCTATAAACAGAGCCCTCACAAAGTCCACTGGAAAATGCGCCTGTCTATTGCTTTTGAGATGTAAATTAAAGTCAATTAAAGCTAAACGAATACAAATATATAATACATTGGATCCATTCCACAGAAATTTTAGAACACCATAATAAGATTTCATCTCTGGAGAAGTGAAAATCCTGAACATTCAGGTGGTTCAAATTTGGCGCAAGAGCCTCAAAATTAAATAGACAAAGCAATTCCTGGAAGTTGTATACTAGTAGTCAAATTGTACCAGTACCATAATATTATATACTCAATCACAATCATGATAACGATTCACCCTACATGCTCAACATGATTTAGGATAGGCTACTGGAGGCCATTGATGTCACACGAAATGTGACAAATAAACAAACTATTCACAATAATACAAGAGATCAGGTTAAAGCCAAAACATTTTCTTTCATTTTCATATTTAGATCAGCAAACTATCATGGATTTATTTATATATACATCATGCTTGTTGAAGTAATATGATCCCCATATAATACAAGAAACTGATGACTGAAATATCAGACCAGTTGTTAAATAGCATACGGTTTTTCTAATATAGTCCTACCGTACAGTCTTCATTTAGCCTCTTATAATTCAATTATTCCCTTAATAATCAATATCATTCAATCTCTCCTAATTTTGTGAACAAACTTCAATCAATCATTCTAATACATTTAATCTTCCTTTGAAATAATAAGAAATACTGTATTACCAGCATGTTAATGAGCTTTTAAATTTCATTAGAAGCTATGTACAGAAGTGTCTACGTATCATCGTACCATGCATTCCCAGGATGGATAACCAGTATCTTCTTGACTTTGGGCCAGTTTGTCAACTTCCTGTTCTCATAAATTTGATCAACCTCTGATTTTATGGTGGGAAATTCCATTTACTGCAGACTTTACTCCTCTTCACTGGATCTCAGAGGCTTGTAACTGGATCCATTTGACCTCAAATTGAACTTAACCTTTCTCTTTTTAGTAGAACTAGCTCTGTTGAATATCTCCACCTCATCCCCAGGAGTGCTCATTTCAATGGACTCTCCCTCTTCCAGTTCAAGGAACTTACTAACACTGTATCGGTCGCCTCGATTGGAGGCTAAGTTTTGCATAATGACAAAGAGAACACTGGCCAGAACACTAAGAGCCAACATGATGTAAAGGAGTGACATTTGATCAATGACACTGAAGAAATACCCAGTCACGACAGGGATACACATTTCCCCGAGGGCAGAACCAACCACCATCACAGCCGTAGCCTTCCCCGTCAGCTTCATGTAACGTTCCGCCCATGACAAACCCGTGGGGAATATCGAAGATAGTCCCAAGCCAAAGACGAGAGTGGCTGGCCAGATTAGGAAATGGTAATGCTTCACCCCAAACGACAGGACCAAGGATGCAATCAGAGTGAGCAACAGGTCAATTATTAACATGACTGAGGGGCGGATACACTTGGCTAGAAAGATGGCAATGCCTCGACCAGTCGCCATGGCCCCCCAAAATATTGCCGTCACTAGACTTCCCTCGTCTTTAGACCAGCCAAGAGATTGGACAGCAAAGGTCATGATGAATCCGCCGTATGTCACTTCCATACCCACATACATGAAATAGAAGAAAAACAGGAGGGTGAGCATCTGAAGGCGAAAGCCCTGTGATTCTGTGATCTCACCCCTATCATCTTCATCATGTAGACTGGTGAGGCTGGACTCCTGCCTCTCCCAGCAGTAAATCACCAGGAAGAGGACACTGGAGAACAGAAGCACTGCAGCTATTATGATATAGGCGAACTGGATTCTGGACATGTTCTTTATTGCCTTGATGGTCTTATGGACAAATTCGTCCACTGTAGTTCCTGGTTTATGAGGCTGACTGGTGCTCATTTGGGCAGTGGTGGATGCCATTGGTAGGATTATGGTCTCATTGCTCGATATCAATGTATTGGAATTTTCTAGGTAAATACTAGACTGGTTCAGTGTCTGCGTAGTTTTTAACAGATCAGTTACTGCCGGTTGGGTCGTCTGTTGGACAGAAGTGATGACTGTCGATGGCTGTGTGACAGTTGAAGTTGCAGAGGTGGCTGATGTCAACAGTGATGTTGAAGATGAGACTTCATCTGTAGATGGGGCTTTAGAGCTCCTAGATGTGTTCTGATTAGGGTTGTCAGTAGAAAGGTTTGATGGCCCAGCACTGGAGTTCAGTTTCAGTTGACTATCCGTGTCATTCAATGATGTAGCTGTGGAGCCGAAACCTACAGTGTTGTTCACTGGGGTAGCCAGTGTTGTTGGAGTTGTTGCCATTGTAGAAGTCTTAGCATTGTTTTCAATATTTTTCTTGTTCTTATTCAAGTAATCCTTGAGAATGTTGCCATCAGCAAACTTATTTTTTAACACATCATCACTGGCCTTTTCCGGTTTCCTGGCCACAGGCACTGTTGTTGTTGTTGTTGTCAAAATGGCTGTGGTAACAATTATGCTATTATTTGAGGACGTAGATATGTTGCCTAAAGGTAATTCTGAAAATGTTTGCATGCTTCCATTCTTCACATCACGTTTGTAAATTCCATCTCCCAGAGCTCTTGGTCGATAATGATCACCACGTGCACCATCGTCATCATAGTGTTTACCCAAATGTTTGAACTCAGGCATCACCAATGGAATGTTCCCTCTTTCAATGTGCAAAAACCCTGAACTGGTGGCATTTAGTCCAGGGTCTAATGCTATGGCTGTTGACAGGAAAGGCTTGGCAATCAATGGTGCAATGAAGGCTCCAACGCCAAAACAGAAGTGAAGAAACTGCATATATGGTCCACTGTTCCTGCCCCAAATCCGGATACAGTAAACATTTCCTCCTGCAATTACACCAGAAAACCGTGTTAATACAAGTTAATATTCTATATGCATGGCTGAGGTATCACAGCATATGAGCTCATCATTTGAATTGTCTTTATCAGAGTTCAATCGTATGTGAATTCTGATCCAGGCAATTAAACTATGACCAGACTGATATAAATCAATATTGATAAGCATGAAAATCAGGGACACAAAAAGAAATCATTAATTATAAATCATAATCTATTCAATTTGTGTCAATTTATGAACATGCAAGATATGACAGTTATCATGTAGGCCTAATACTGAAGGTCACAGAGTGCAGTCAGATTGATGTATAGTGACACCAGGAGGAATACAAATGGGGCTAAAGGTGCTCGTGATTTTGAGAAATAGTTAGTGAATATGATTTAATAACAATTGCAAGCTGTCCAAGGAGATGAGACCCTTAAATTCTTACAATCACCTTACATTCTTACAATGATTCTCGGGAGCCCCACCGGGCCTGAAAATAACATTAACTACAGAGTGGTTACTGCTGTAAATGATTTATTGGTCGGTCTTGTCCACTTGACATGATATGATGCAAGATTTAATACAATGACCCTGTATATTATCGGGAGAGGGGGGGATATTAATATTCTATGACGTCACCCTGCAGGGATTACAAGCAAATGTTTGGTATCATGATGTTGTTACTCGTCATACCCATTGTTGTCGTTCTAAACACACTCAAAACATCTATGCATACTATGACACTGACAAAGTTCTTTCCCTTGCTTAACCTCGGTTGTCGGTATTATTCGGCATACTATGCGGACATACTGCAAATATTCAATAGTTCCTTTTTTATTTTTCTAAATTATCAAACACTCCAATATTGACATGTATAAAATCTTACAGAGGACCATATGTGTACATTTGCATAGGATCTCTAATAATTCCATCACTTCAAGACACACTTTTGAAACCGAATCCACAGAATATTTTGCCTAAATTCAGCTCTAATTCAGCCGAAATGTTTGGAATCTGGATAATAATAAATTCTTTATTTCGAGAGGGTGACACAATCAGTTTACATAAACTGTTCTCCCTTGAGGCCCTCAGAAAAAAAATAAATCAAAAATTTAAGCACGACATACAGGAATTTTAGCGGAGCATATTTACAAATGTACATAGTTGTTTCTTGAAAGAGTTCACAGACTTGGCTTCCTTTATGGACTGGGGTAGGCTATTCCAAATTATTGGGCCAGAGTATCTCAAACTTCCCTTGAAGTATTCGGTTCTGCAGTTAGGGATATATAATTTATTTGTGGTGGTTGACCTTAAAGTTCGCTTTGAGACTTGAGCAGTGTTCAGAAATAATTTAGAGATAGTAGAGCTTGGCATGCAATTGAGACTTTTATAGATCAAAATAGCTTTCTGAGTAAATATTCTTTCGTAGATGGTCATCCAATTCAGTTGTTTGATGAGGGGGAGAGAAGGGGCGGTGGAGTCTGCATTCATTATAATTCTGGCAGCACGTTTTTGAAGCCGGTGAACTCTTTCAAGAGACATTTCAGGAGCATTCCCCCAGATAGTGATACAATAATCTATATGAGGCTGTACATATGATGAGGGCTATTCCAGAAAAAAAGGTATGGGGGGGGGGCGGATGGGCGAGTTTTTTACTACCCACCACCCATAGAAATGAATTTACTGCCACAGCAAGGACCCACAGAATTCAATTATCTAGGCATCCCACCACCCATAGAAAAAAAACCAAAAAAACGGTTGGCCTCCTACCATGGTCGTTGTTGTTGTTGTTTATGGAGATCACTTCCCGGGCCAATATTTTTAATTTTTCCATGGTTCGCACGGGTCCATAAAAGTTTGTAATTTTTATATTGAAAATTCAAGGCCTTGAAAGTTAGAATTTTTTCCTGTACGTCCTTGAAAGTGCTTGAATTTTACTGTAATAGGTAGTATGGTTGGCAGTCCAGCAAAATGGAATAAAAAATCCACTGACGATCGTTGTTTCTGTCTCCTGTTGTGTTTCCCCTTTCCATCCGTCGCTCCTGTACATATGCTCTGGCCTAAACCGTGTATTATGTTTGATATCTCTATCATAGTTCATTTAAAAGACTCAGGGCCATCCTTAAAATATGTCAGTTGGGGTAACCCGCCCTCCCCATCGAAAAGCTACCAACCCAAAAGTTTTTATCAGCCATCTGTCGCCGTAAATGTTTTTTTCTTTTCTTCAACTTCAAGCAGTCCCTGTGTAGTTATTATCATTAAATTGCGTAGGTCGTGAATTTGTCCGCCAGAGTAAGTTTCCAGAATGAAATACAAAGAAAATATGGTCTACGAAACGAAAGAAAAATCTGCCCTCACGTTGATTTTGTTGAAAAGCGATATGCGTGTTGAAAACTTTTGTGCCTTACTTCCCTATTTTGAAAGTGAACTCTTCCAATTCGATTCGTCGGGAAGCCTTGTGGGATTACAACACCGGGTCAGTGGAAGTTTCCATTATCGCAATAGGGATGGTAGCCCGACAGTATTGCGACACGTGCCTGCAGTCAGTCGACCATATTTCCCGGCTAAATCTGTACCGTGATGCCGACGTTTGGTTCATTATCCATCAAACACGAAGTAAAAAGTGAAATGTCCAGCTTGTCAAGGATTGAAAATACATAAAAACTAAACCTCTAAATTCCTGCAATGATGATCGGGTTGTCTACAACGTCACTCGTGAGATGTCAATGTGACTGACCCAGCGAGGGTGCATATTTTATGTTCGTCCGCTCCATAAAGTTGATTCCTCGTTGATTATAAACTGGATTATCATGTTGTTGGAAACACTGACGTTTGTCATTTTATTACATGGAAACGTAGTTCTGGATTGGTGAGTGAATAAAACACCAGCATCCATGTCTGTTGACATCTCCCCGTAGCACAAATGAAATACTCAACTTCTCCCTTTCTGCAGTCAAAATGTATGAGACACATCATGCACATCCTAAGAAATGAAATAATGGCTCCCTCGACATAGGAGTTGAGCACAAACTAACTATTACGCCGAAGCCCTGACAGGGACAAGCAGAGGGAAACATTTATATCTTTGTCCTTCCATATCATCTGTTTATTAAAGAAAATGAGACATCGAAAATATCATTCAAATTGCCGTTAATTTTTTTTCTATTGATCTCGTAGGTGCCTCAAAATGGCCAGTTGACGGGCATTTTCGCCTCCAACCTCCTGCTAATGAGAACCCGGTTAGGGACTTCTGATCATAGTTCTATGATATATGGAGAATTCGCAACCACAAAAACTGAACTTTTGTATTTTATTTCTGTGTCAACGCGTATCGTTAGTCACGATTTAGTTGTACAGAAATTATTCTGAGTAACATATTCACTTTACTTTCAGCGGCACGAACTCCACGACGAAAACGGGAGTGTTCGAATTTATTGTTTCACGAGTATATTGAAAATGCTCGTTTTCGTTTTATTAGGATGGAAAAAATCACGACAGGGGAAAAATCGGCCGTTTTCGAATTAAATTTGGAAGATGAATTATTAGGGTAATCTGTTGTGATATCAAAAATTGAAAACGTTTGAAAAGTGCAAATTTAACGATGAATGACTGACTTTGCCAGATTTTAAAGACTGGATAAAAAGAGCTGACGTGAACAAGGCAGCAACTGAAGTGGAAAATCGGAATAGAAATACATACGGTTTTTAATAAACCAAATTTCTTTTGCAATAAAATAACGTAATTGAGGTGAGTTTTTTTTACAGTATTAGTGAAGAAATTACGGTACTTGTGATCTGATTATTGACACAAAAGTTGAATGTCGGAAGAGACGTTTACGTAAGATAGCCCGAGATTATAGGCCGTTTAATAAATGGAATAAACCTACATTTATTCTACTATATTTTCAAATGAAGCATAGATACATCGGAAACAGATCGATCCAATTTTCAGATTAATTAAAACGTAAATTGTGGATTGATGCCGATCATGTTAGGCCAAAATATACTTGAATAAAACTGGGTAAACAGGTGAGTGTATAGCCAATAAATGACAGAACAGCTGCAGTCGAGCCATATTTCAAGCCAGAATAACGATCGGAGAGAGGTAAAAGGGAATTCTTTTTCAGGTTTGAAACATTTTTTTTTTATTTTCATGACAGTCCTGATCTCACTTTTACGAAGGCATAATACATTGACGTTGTGTTAGCTGAATATATTTTGAAGCGGGAACCGTGAACAAGCGCAAGTTTGGCCCACGTGCCATGCTATCCAAGGCTTGATCACGTGATGTTATTGCAACTCCGTATGGCGGGAAAATGTTCAACCAACACGTGGCATGTTGAAACTTTCATTCTACTGACCCCACCCAATTCTGTGAAAGTATTTTAATACATCTGTTAATCAAGGAACGAATGGATACAGTGAATTGTTAGAAAGGTCAAGCAATTCATGTCTTTCGTTTAGCCGATATTACCGGGCGGGATGAGCTCGTTCCAGCTGGGAAGATTGTATTGTCTCAGATCAGTTGGCCCTGATATGGGCCTTTAAATAGTGTCAGGCGCTTGATTAATTTGCTGTTCGTTTTATTGACATAAACAGTTTGAAAAGCCCTTCCACAATATTTCCCTATGAAGAGCAATCAAGAAATTATTAGGTTTGATTCTCAATCTGAAAATGACGTAATCTGTGTTTCTTCATTAGATCGTTTATATATTTTCCCCTTTGACATCATTGGCGAAACCGGGATAGTTGGACAGTCTTGTCGGCCGTGACAAAAATTCTGCAAGGTTTCAAGCATGTACTGCAGAGAAAATAAAGAAAATATCAGAATGTCTAAGTGACAGAATATGCTCTTGTCACGTATGTACTAATGTACGCGAATTTGTGATTTTAAATTGGCCGGGCGTCCGATGAAGCTAATCTCTTCATTGTCAGCCGATCATTGCGGTCAATTACTCGAACCTAATTTCATGGTTAAAGAGCCGGAAGAATGCATTGCTCTCCAAAGAGAGAAAATAATGATAGGAAATGCAAGAGGCAATGGATAATTCACTAAAAACGATCAAAGATGAAGAAGTCCGCCATTTAGCTTCTCGCGTCAAAAAAAGATAATTCGAACACGTCCGTTTTCCTAAAATTGGCTTGAATTGGGTACTTGAATAATCACTGTAGGACCTTGAAAAGTCATTAAATTTAATGCAAGAAAAGGCATGCGAACGCTGTTTTTTTTTGCGTTTTGGTTCATCATTATCATCATTTGCTGCTGATGTCGCCAGATCAACAGGTTCGGAGTTATTCACTGTGTCAACTGCTTTTTGAAGCGTAAATTATGTCCTTCGTCGTTCAGATTTTATAGTTGATCCATATCGTTGAAACCACTGCTTTGAAAATTATGCCGCCAAATTGATTGAATTTTAAAAAATTCTGACGGATTTCATATTGAATTTGATGCTCAACAGTCCTGCCAGTCGAACAGACCGTCAGCAAGGTCGGAAGAATATGGATGCAAAACTTCGCCTCGGTACTCAACGGGCAGATTTGTATATATCGCCACATGCGAATATACGACCAGCTTTCACATTATTTTGTGCTAATACAATTTTTAAGGTTCTGGGAACAAATTTAATTCGTAAATCAACTTATTGCTAGTAACTTTACAAAAAAAAATGAAAAGGGGAGACAACTCTGACAAGACCACATTCTTCCAAAGAGGGCGCTTTTCACGGAGGTGACTGAATGAGACGATCAGGAACTTCCAGGAAGATACGAGGGTTGCCAGCGAGAAATTACATATACAAAAGAACAGACAACACTTCGGGTAGTGTTTTAATAAATAAATGAATGAAAACAACGACCAGACATTGACACCATTGGTTTTATTTACCCACCACCCATAGAATCCATTTCTTTATTAATCCTACCACCCACAGAATTGGATTTCATTTTAACACGACCACCCATAGAAAAAAAAAAGGCTTCCCATCCGCCCCCCCCATGCCTTTTTTTCTGGAATAGCCCTGAATAAAACATTTGTTTAGCTTTATGCTGGATGCTCTATGCTTTGCTGGCAAGAAGTGTCCTTCCATGAAAGGTTTTTATTGAACTGAGCTGGAAGGTGGTCTAAAAGTCATTGAAATATCAGAAACCTTCATAATGAATGAATAAATATAGAACAAAATAATTTATGTGGATTAGTGTGTGAAACTAGCCATGTTGCTGTGTGCAGTTACCATTCCTGCAAGCTTTTAGCTAGGATGTTAAAAGTGTCTAAATTTTTTCACTGCCTCACTTCTATCTCTTTCATCATATTCATGCTGGATTTCCTGATTTTAATGTGTCTGATTTCAAAATTGGGAGTCGCAAATATCTCGTAACTCATGGCTAGTTTAATGCCTGCACTTGTGAAACCGGACCCACCTGTATCTAGAAAGCCCATGGAAATGCCTTGGAATGATATCATAACAGCCAAGACTAGTAGGGTTTGGCACCAGGGGGCCCCAGCTGTCGCAATAGCGGTGAAAAACAGGATCATAAACAGGAGGAGCTGCTGATCAAAGCGGTCAAATAGGAAACCACCTAAAATTGAACCCAGGAGATAGCCAGCAGATCGGGCTGTAAAGATGTAGGCGATATGTTGTGTGTCTGTATTCACTCGGTCCATGAGGTCGAGAAGTGTGGGACCAGGAATGGCAATACACAAACCCTGCAAGTACAATTAATGTTTAAGCTGAATAAGGATTGTTATATTTTGCCAAACTTTTGTCATTTTTCTCACCTACATTGCAATTTATATTATCCGGGCAATGTAAAGCATTGATTTCATTACACACTGTTCAGGTAGTTTTTGACAGAATAATAATAATGAACAAAATCCTTTTTATATGGATCAAGTTTTCTATTCTTCATTGTTAAAATGAAATTTTATATTTTGGAACCTCCAGGGATGTAATACACACCAGATAAGTTCAACTGATTTTTTGTCTCTTATGACATTTTAACATACCAGAGCAAGAAAGGCAATTGAAACCCCCAATGTCTTCAGTAGTTTACGACACAGTTTCTTCTTGGAGCGTGGTTTAAGCCTGTTAGTTAACAGGGTGGACTGGTCAAAGGTCACATCTTCTTCTTCATCAGCCATCTTCCTCTTCAGTTCTCTATTCTTTTATGTCCGTCTTGTGATCTGTTTCTCGTAGAGTACCTCTATCAATGGCACTCTTCTATTCTCATGTCAAGAACATACATGACAGACTCCTGTCACACAGAAAGGCTTGAATTTTATATATTTCAAACATGTAAAATCCTAGTATTATTGATATACTTCAGCCTCCCCCTCAACAGTCCTATCATGCACTTTCTCGTGTGTACTAAATGCTTCTATCGAGCCCCTTCCTATAACCATGACAACTCACAGAGTACACTACTCTTCTTTCACACCTGGTAAGGTACGAGTTCCTTGGAGTTTATTCCCTAAAACTGAAGTGTACCATCACACTTTGAGACTTCCAGCCTATGATAGATGTATTTGTCACACAGTTTCAATGATACAAGTATGCTTGTACCCACTACCAAATTGTTGTATTGCTAAACTTTTATTGGTCTCTCTTCTTACAATTTTTCTGAGCTCTTTTCCTGAATGTATTGTCCACTTTTTTCAACTTGTCCTCAGTTGAACTGATCAACCTGTGTAACCTCCCAGGGCTGGACTATGTATCAACATATGGTAGGGGGCCTGAAAATAGTAAACGTAGAACAGTCAAATGCATGAACATGCCAAGTTTAAATATATACCAGTACTGGGCAAAACTTCCAAGAAATAATAAATAAGTATGGTTAACGCACTTTGAACAACCCTTTCCATCATATCACAACGTGATATTTTTTCATAACCAGGACTCCATTGGTAGGTCCTATTCCTTTTTACACCTGGTAACCCCATGGGTGCCCCAGTTACTCACCTCTTATGACAAGCTGTCTGGGGAGCTGAGGCCCTTAAATTCTTACCATGACCTGGGGTGTGCCCAGTGACACATTATATTGGTTAGAGAGCCAGCATAGTGGACATAATTGCCTGCGGTTGCCTTCAATTTTGCACCTTAGATTAAGTTTGAGTTATGTGTGCTTTGGGAGAAGACATAATTCATACGGTACCGTACCAGAAGACAATTGATACTTTGAAAAAATTCAGATGAAATCTAGCTTCTCAAAGAGCAAATCTTATTGCAATCATCTGACGGCATGAGATATGCCACTGATTTGCTTCACAAAGCAGACCCTAGTCAACTTGCATGATAGACGGGTAGAACAGACAATGTTGGTATTTACCTGTATGTTTCTGTGCGAGCAGTAAAGCCTTTTAGGGATGAAATATCATTTTTATGACACATTGTGACAGAAACAATGGTATAATAAATGCAAAACTCAATTTCATCAATTAGCTATCAATTGTTGAGATTGTCATTGATGGGCATGAGTGAAACTGGCTGATAGGATGCAGTAGATTTCACAAATTCTGAGAGCAAATTGCTGTATAAGCAACAGAAATTGGTATATTTTGAACAGTGTCCAGAAAACAGAGGAAATGGTTGTATGGACACAATAGTTAAGCATTGAGCAGGAATATGTTTTATTCTGTTACAAGTATCATGTTACCTATTGTCATTGGCTTTTTTGTTTTTAGTATTTAATAATAACAGGACTTGGGTTAAGCAGATTTTTGCTTTAAAAAGTCAATTTGGCCTAAATCCTATATTGTGTTTGTATGGATAGAATATATAATTGTCAATTTCCTAGGATTCCTATGTCCAGCTCCTTTCATTTCCATAAAATGGGGGGGGGGGGAGGAGTGCCATGTGTGCCATCATTAATTACACTAAATTTTGCATTATGAGAAGGTATTTTTCATCTGATTATTTTTGTGTATCCGTTTGTCTGTTTTTAGTATTGGTCTGTATCAGCATGGAGTCTATGCGTCAGACAGTATGAATCTCTATATTTTAGTATCAGTGGTCTGTATCAGACTGTCTTGTTCTGTAATTAGTTAGCTCTGTGGGGCCTTTTTCTATACTGCATGCGAATAAGGCCCCAGCGCCAAGCCAGTCACCAACCGTAGATGTTGAAAAATAGCTGAACGGCTAATATTTTGCCAAGCCGTTAATCACCAACAATAAAATAATTCGATTTTGTATGCTATTACCTCTATATTCGGGTCTTGTTTATCAGAAACTATGCAGTTTTAGTTTCACAACAGACCGAAACACAAAACGCATCTACAGAAACCAGCTGTTGTTGTGGCGCGTAATCTACATGCTGTCGCTCTGACTTTCGGTCTGCCGTGAAGCTAGAAGAGGACAGTTTCTTATAAGCAAGAGCTTATAAAGATAAGATCATACAGAATCAAATTATTTTATTGTTTGTGAATGTGACTAACGGCTTCGGAAAATATTACCCGTCCGGCATTTTTTCAACAATTATGGCTGGTGAATGGCTGGGCGCCGGGGCCTTGTTCACACGCATTATAGAAAAAGGCCCTACCGAAGCCAGTAATTAGTATGACCCGTTCTTTAGGTTTTATATATTCATCCATTCCCTTAGACAACTCTCACTAGAACAACAGATCAGCTGTTCCATCTGCTTTCAATGACCTGCACAACTGTGGTACGGATTACTATGCTACAATGACCTGGGATGTCGTTGTGCACACCGCGCGGCAGATCATGGTGAGAATAGACCTCAGCTCCTCAGACAGCTTGTCGTAAGAGGCGACTAACTGAGGCACCCTTGGGGTTCCCGCGTGTGAAAAGGAATAGGGCCCCTCCCGTGTGGGTCCCGGGTGTGAAAAGGAATAGGACCCAACATCGTGATATGACTGAAATGTAGTTGAAAGCGACGTTAAATCTCATTCACTCACCCACATGCTACAACATGGTCTAGCGCATGTCGAAATTATCTGAAAGTTCAGTATGTTTTGTGAACGAGGCATCCTCTGAAAATATCTGACAATCGGGCACCGGTTATACACACTTTTGTATTTATGACATTTTATGGGTATGAGAGCCATACCCAAGTAACGGGCGGGAACAATCTGTTTTGACGCAGGGCTGTCCGAGTTAATGTATTCATATATACGGTACATATTTATAGTTGAAGATTTAGCATGGTTGGGGTCTAGGCCTATTGTGTGTCCCAACTAATCTATTGAGAACGTTTTGTTTGATTGTTTTAGAAACAAAAATTGATGTGTTCTGAAACTTATGTCACTGGTACAATGCTAATATTATAGTATTCAGTCAAAATATAGCAAACAACATCCAGTAGAACTATCTGTTTGGAACATTTTCTGTTTTGGGCGGTCATTCTCTGGGTTAAATGTTGACGTCAGGTCGTCAGCCATTGTTGATTTGGACCAGTCCAATACTCGTAGGTTTGATGAGCATTCTATTCCATTCATGGAATTTCTACAGTTCCACAATGTCACAAATCAACAGTAATGCCATGATGTCAAAATATGACGTTACAAAGACAATGCATCAATACTGGCCACTGTATAGCAATTTCATAGCGTTGACCCTGACGTCACAATATAAAATGACAACCTCCCACTCCTTTGCACATATGGGCCAGTCCCCCTCAGCCTTGGCGACGTCAAAATTTAACCCAGAGAATGACCACCCAAAGCAGAAAATGTTTCAAACAGATAGTTCTACTGGGTGCTGTTTGGTAATATTTTGACTGAATACTATAATATTTGCATTCTACTAGTGACATAAATTTCAGAACAACAATATATATTTCTCAAAAAATCTGACAAAACGTTCTCAATAGATTTGTTGGGACACACATAGCGTCGTTTTTATATTTTCCTATCTGGTGATGGCAGTCACATGTAGTCAAGTACCAAGAATCTGATCTGTTATCAGAGTCATGCTGTGTGATCTCCCATGTGTCAACGAGGTAGATAAACAACATCGTAAACATATGGTCCAAACGGGTTAGAATGCCATCAATACTCATAATCACACTTACTTACAACAAAATGAAGTGAGAGCCGAGAAGGTGACTGCCATGTCGATCTTCTTCTCCACTCAAACGTGCTGACAACATACAAGACTCAAGACTGTAAAAGCTACCCCGTCAAATTTGGCCTGTGGGACCAAGTGGGCTTGAACAGTGTGCGGCACTCTCTCGTTGTTTGTGAGCGTCGAATATTGTAGTATTATACACGTGTTGGCCTACACGAAATTCTATATTTAGTTCAACGGCAAACAGATCGCTTTTAAAAAAGACTTGTATGAAGTTAGCACGTTTGATGGGAGAAGAAGATTCACATGGCAGTCGACTTCTTTGCTCTCACTTCATTTTGTTGTCTGCCGCAGTTGAAGTGCAAGTAACTTGTGACTAAGAATATTGGTGGCATTCTAACCCGCAGATACCATATGTTACGATAGTGGCGATTTGGGGCGAGTGAATGTAATTTTTTGGTCTGTTTCCGACGTTGTTTATCTACCTCGTTGACACCTCGAGATCACACGGCATGAATCTGATAACAGATCAGAGTCTTGGTACTTGACTAGGTCACATGGGGATCAGTTTTCGTCAGTGTCAGTGCTACCAATAAACCTGGAGACATCATAACTTACATAAGTTAGTTGAATAACAACTGCACACATAAACGGTATAATTACACTCACAAGTTCCACTTAATCCGTTTGTTTCTGAAACTTACAAGTTACATGGTATGAAACAACCCCACCTTTCCACAAGTTGGAAGTAATTTTACCATCCTCTCCCAGGGTGCTTTGCGCTACGCTGCATTGAGCGCGATGCAGAACGTAATGGATGCCTGGTAGAGCTTGTAATTTTACGTGCATCACAAATGACGACAAGAGTTCCTGCTGTAAAGAGTTCCGGCGGAACTTCCGCTGGTTGAACTGACAGTTACAACAGAACGTGCATCTTCGCATAACCAAGCCGAACACTGACTACATGTTCTAAATGACGGAACGTAGGTGTAGTATTTAACTTGCAATGTGAAGATGCAGAACGTGCAGATCTGCACCAAAGCGGAATTCTTTCTTTCTAAGCACGATGGCATGCCCATGAGGGTGTACGGACATTTCCCCCAGCGGACATTTCCCCCATGGATAATTCCCCCAGTGGGCATTTCCCCCAGTGGACATTTCCCCCACCCAATATTTTTAGATTATTTTGAAAATATATTTTAAATAATTTTTAAATTATAATAATAAATAACACAAATTTTTTTAATATATTTTTCATTTTCTATATATAAAGATTTCCACATATGTTTTACGATAAATGAGTCACATAGTGATAAGATATTATACATATACACAGTATATATCAGTATTGTACAGTCTCATAGCACATTTTAAAACAATATAAAAGATGTAAACGTGGTATATAGCATAACATTAACTGTTCGTAGGTCGGTGTCACGAAGCCATTGATGAGAATAAAACTGAACTAAAGTGAAAACTGAGGTCAAAAATAGAACAAAATTATATTGTTTAAAAATACATTCTTTATTTTACTACTATGTGATATGTTTTCTTAAAACGTTAAAATATATACTATGTATATGAATATTATATATTATCACTATGTGATCCATTATATTGTTTAAAAATGTACTATATATATATAATGTGCTTTCTCGTAAAACTTATTGTAAAAATATGTGCTATATATTGTTTTAATATATGTAATATCTTATCACTATTTGACTCATTTAACGTAAAACATATGTGGAAATCCTTATATCCTTTGTATAGAAAAAAATATTTAAAAAAATTGTGTTTTTGCCAAATTATGTTAAAACTATGTTCGAAGTAACCTAAAAATATAGGATGGGGGAAATGTCCACTGGGGGGAATGTCCACTGGGGGAAATGCCCACTGGGGGAAATGTCCATGGGGGAAATGTCCGCTGGGGGAAATGTCCACTGGGGGAAATGCCCTGGATTCGCCTATGAGGGCATCCGTTCCCTCTCGGAAAACCTCCTGTCTCTGTAACGCCTTGTTCATGTAGTCTGCATGTCTGTATATTTAAAACAAAATGTATCTTTTCATTAGAAAGTTTGGATCAGCTATAGTTCACCAAGCTGAACCCCACTGACATTTAATTCTGTGATATTGATTATGTAGGGTTCAGCCGTTGAACCGAAATTTCCTATCGCAAAATTTTCGCCTCCCGACCTGGATAACAGCGGGTGGGTTTACGCTCATAACAATGGATAATGCCCACCGCTTTGTACTCGTTTGGATAGAATACGTATTTGCCTACTTTCCTGGTCAAAACAAAATCATCGCGGTCGATCTTCCAAAAACAAAATCCACCGCCATTTTGAAATGTCACTATATGGTGGCACGAGACTAATTTGTAAATTCAGGATTGTAGACAGGAAGGTCGGAAACGGCTCATTCATTAGGCTATCTGCATTTAAATGTAAAATTGTAACTATCGGTATCAAGCATAATAGAAGGCACATACTGAAAAATGTAATTCAGGGGATTTTTCATCTCCCAAAGCGACTGGGTCGACTGAGCGGATTCAGTTTTTCCGACTCTTGTATCCTGAATTTAGAATAACCTTACGTGAGAGAATCAGGGTCACGCGAGAGTGTTCTAAAACGGCGGTGGATTTCGTGTTTGGAAGATCGTCTGCGATGATATTTTTTCTTTTGCCGTTTATGGAAATGAAAGGAGCTGGACAGGGAAAATAAATGGCCAGGGAAGTAGGCAAATATGTATTCTATCCAAACGAGCACAAAGCGGTAGGTATTATTGCTTCTTCTTTTTTTTGTGAGCGCAAATCCACCCACTGTTACCCAGGTCTGGAGGCGAAAATTTTGCGATCGGAAATTTCGGTTCAACGGCCGAGCCCTACATTTGCAATATCACAAAATTAAATGTCAGTACTGGTTTCAGTTTTAGCCTTCTGAATCAAAATCCGGAGCATTTCGCGTCATTTTACGTGATATAGTATATTCAAAAGAATCAGTATTATAAAATATCTTGTAGGGACTGCGTGTCGGACTATAGATATAATTCATAATTGTTTGGGGTTCATAGTACTCATAATAAAAAAATTACAGATTTTTTTCTCCATATCTGAGGAAATAATGGCTGGTCACCTCGAATAACGAACTGCGAACTGCGAACCGCGGTCTAAATTTCTGAACGTGTACATGGTGTAGAAGCAGACTAATCTTTGTGAGGTGTTGGCAACCTGACACTTACAAGCACACTTGCGAAATGTCCCCAGTACACTTGCATACACTTAAAGTGTCAAACACACTCGATCGCAACACTTGCTAAGTGTTCAACTTCCAACATTTCAGTTTTGAGAGTGTATGCGACCCAAGTTTTCGCATATATGTAGATTTGCTACCATCTTAGCTTGCTAAGGGCATTTCACGTTTCACTTAACACTACCCTTAGTTTATCGCTGTGATTCGGCATGTATATCACACGGCGCCATCTATCTAGAGGGAGATAATCCAGTTCGAAAGTTGTTCCCAAACCATGAGGTCAAATGTCGGCCCCATTTAAACGAGCCAATGAGCAGAAGTTTCTACGTATGATCGTGCCATGCGTTCGGATGATGATGTGCTACAAATTAATTCTGGTTGTTAACGCTTATTGGGTAAGAGGTTTTAACCAGAAATTCTCTTCAACCCACAGGTGTTTGGCAAGTTAATTAGCTGGGGGGTATCGTCAACAATAGATAAAGTACGACCTCCTCTCGATCATCCATATACATTTTCACAGGAATTAGCCTACCTCTATATTTCACCTCCTATTTTATTCTTTAGAGGTTAATTCTTCATGCTACCATCCAAAGATTCTCATAATCCATCAATTATGGGTGGTAACTAAATCATCCAAACACTCTTAATTTTAGCGTCCTGACAACATCCGTTACAACTTCGGCCAAACTCGGCAATCTCCGTTTTATTGCAGCGCTGATACATTTGCGACCACTTCGCCATCCATAAGATGGCTTGCGAATCGTGTGTGTCCATTATCGCGGAGCGATATCCAGTACTTTACCGGATTCTGTTCGGCCTTCATCCGGCGGAGAACAGACCCGAGAAATCTGATAAATTACGGGTGTTCATACCACTTCTGAAACAGATATTGCCTGGGCTTACAAAATATATAGGTATGTATAACTTTCGTATCATCCAAGAGGTGTGATGGATCTGAAATTTTGAACAAGTAGTTCATCACATGACTCGAAAATGGCGAGTTACGTTGGGGTTACGTCGGTAGACTATATAGCTGATTGACTGACGAAGTCACGTGGTATTGATTTATGGAAATTTCCTCCTGCAGTTGCCGAAAGTAGGCTGAACATGGATACACACGATCCCAGGGTCAGTCTTACTGTGTATAGATGGCCGAGATGGTTACAGGCAATCTAATTAAAATTAAATCCTAACTGCTTCCCCATTTGGATATGTCGCTTGCAGGATCTAACCGGCTTGCAGTAACGCGCGTGTTGACCAATCCCGAGAGGTTTTCATAGTGCCTTGAAGGGAACGTAATGACAAGTGCTTTCTGGTTGGCTCAGCCGAAGCACACGCCAAGCTGTGGGGGGAATCTTCTGATGTTGCCGCCCTCCCGCCAGGTTGGCGCCATAATGTGGGGTAGAATGATGGAATCGTCCTTGGCGTAACATTGAGTTAACGCAGAGTCCATGAACCTATCCCCCCTGCCCGACTCAAGTAAAATAGTTAAAATGCGGTCGTGATGTCATAAGACTATTAAATATTCATGAGCTGGGCGCTCCGAACACAAAATTCAATTGAAATCAGTAAGATCCTACATAGCGACATATACGATTGGGGAGCATTGATAGGATATTAATTTATTAAGATTGGGTTACAGGTTGGCGCCGATATCAACCCTGGATATATTCACGGTGCAAATGATCTTTACCATCTGTACAACGATCTCCACCAGCTAATATTACGAGTTTATGAGCAGTGGTATATAACAAATAAAATTATGAAATGGATGGAATTAAAAAATAATAAGAAGTAGAGATCTGTTTGAATAAAACCGTGATATTGCAGCTGCTCCGGAAAAAAGTGGGCGTGACAGTAACGGCAAGACTTGAATCAACCTGCCCACAGCGCATGCTCCATTTCGCAGGCTCCATTATTGTTATTAGACCCCCAGCGAGGTGGTTGGACTTGAATCAGGAAACTGAACGGAGATTGCCGAGTCTGGCCGAAGTTTTGTTCCTTTGTTTGTTTGTTTATTCACCAATCAAAAGGATCAAATTAAACAGTCATATACAGAAAGGGAATGCACGTACAGTAATACAGATTAGAGAACATATAGATTGGCGGGAGATAACCCCCGAAGGGGTTGAATTATCTCGGATTAATTACAAAATCAAGATATAATAAAAGAAAAGACAGCTCTCCCAGTTTTTTCTGGACGGCTTTGTGCGTACTATGGGGTACCGAGACAAAGGAATCATCCACGCGATTATAACAAATATTTTCCAGTATAAAAACCAATAACAGACTTAACGACTTGTACATAGCGACTCTTCTCTACTAGTATTTATATTTCCTCATTGTTATTGTTATTCATTATTTAATTATTTATTTTAATATCTAGTGCTGCAAATTAACAAAGAAATGTACCGTGAAATTTAAATAAAACATTGAGTTGATGGGCCGCGAAATCCGTATGGGAAGCGGCCCTTAAACTACAATTTCAATCAATCAATGTATTAAAGAATGTCTAACATGATAGTGTAGGTATGGAATAAAGAGCACAAAGTTTATATTTCGGGTGAATATTCAACGATTATGATGCAATTGCTCAGCTTTGCAAATAAAATATATTAATTGGCGGTATTTTACAATAAATATGTTTGTATCTTAGATTTAAAACGAGAAATAGATTTGCATTGTTTTAGTTCCGAGGGTAATTTATTCCACTCATTTGTAACGGAAGTTGTCTGGACGCTAAAATTCAGAGTGTTTGGACGATTTACCACCCATAATTAATGGATTATGAGAATCTTTGGATGGTAGCATGAAGAATTAACCTCTAAAGAATAGAATAGGAGGTGAAATCTAGAGGTAGGCTAATTCCTGTGAAAATGTATACGGATGATCGAGAGGAGGTCGTACTTTAGTGATTCACCTTGTCCGATCTATTGTTGACGATACACCTGTGCTTCAATCGATGCTTGCTCAAATGATTTTGAATGTCCTCCTCATATACATAGATGTGATCCATACTATTTCACGGATATTCTCCCATATATGCAGATGACCAAGGCGTTCCAAACGATATAAAAATTGTAATGCATTGATGAAAATGTGGATAAGTTTGCTGATTCAGCTGATAACATCGCTGATTCTTCATTCAAATTGACAGTCCTAACGCATTTTGTCACAATTCAGTTTGTGTTAACCCGTTTTGTCGTACCTGTACAACAGTTGTGACAATACGTGCATGAGTTGTTGTAATTCAGAACTGAATGATAATTCTATTTATATTGATTGTTGTTTGAGACCAACTGACAGATATTTGTTGAAAATGACGTTGAATTTCATTCATTCACTCCCTCAGAATTCCCAGATTTTTTCTATGATCAGAGTTCCTATCGGCACATTTCTATAGCAGAACTCTGAAGCTACGAAAGGAAGGGGAAATAATCTAAATTATTTGACCTGTGGAGTTTTCTCCCTTGCATGGTTGATGAATTGCCAGCTAAAATACGCTCATTTCCCCGGCTTGAGGGACGGTATTAAAGCCGCTCCATTTTAATTAATCGCCTACTTTGGAAAACATCAACTTGTCTAGGCATAATTTTTTTTTTTTTATGCAGCGTGTACAAACAAACCGAAATCTACAAAATGACTAACATTTCACCGTCATATAATACGGTATATCAATCTTTTAAAGAACTCCAAAGTTTCTCCGTGTTGAACTCCATGATGGCTGTGTCATGTACCGAGGCTCAAGTGTAAAGGGTGAGGTCATAATCATGTATTTGAAATTACGGTCATCGCGTTCCTGGAATAAAATATTTGATTACCAGTTGATAGAAACTATATTTCTGAAACTATTGGCAACTGTCGCAAAAATCACGTCCAATAACATGTAAACAAAATGTTAATGGATTGCAAAGAAATCAGAATCTTATGTATATTTAGAAAAGAAAACGTGCCATTATTTTTCTGTCTAATCATCTGTAGTTCACAGTGTGACGATCCCCAAAGCTCATTCGCATACCCAATTTGTACCAGATCCAACTTTTAATTATCCATTTTTCTACGAAGTAGGCTACCATCTGGCTACCATCTGCAAATTGTCCGGTAGTCAGGTACCGTAGTCAGGTACCGTAGTCAGTGAGTGAGTGAGTGAGTCCATCAGAATTCTTTCGTCGGCAAAATATGGAGAACCGTTGACATTAGAACCTTGATTTTGTTGCATGAAGGTGCATTAGGGGACTGTTACCAGCGAGTTCTGAGCTGACCTACTTTTGATGAATATTTCTGGTGACTTTTGATGAAAATCACTGGTGATTCTGACTTGGGCTGTGCCCATCTTAATATAGGGAGGATTTCAACTTGGAGTGGGGGGATTTCCAAGAGTTCGGTTAGCTAAGATTCCTAGCGTCTCCCTTCCGCCGACGACAAATACATTTCCCTGGTGGTAACTCGAACATCTCCATGGCGCACTTATTATTACCTTTGCGCCCTATTGGACCTTCATTAACTTGAGAAAATGGGTCACCATGAATAAAAATACAGAAATGGCAGACTAGCTGGACCTTCGTTGGTCATATATTAATTACATACGTTAAAATTATCCCTATGGAGCCTCAAAATCACCTGAAATCGAGGGTCAAGAAGATGGGCATTTCCGTCATTATTGACCCCGTGTATACAGGGGACGATGATCACAACATCGATTATGGTATTTTTATTCATGGCGGCCAATTTTCTCAAGTTAATGAAGGTCCAATAGGGCGCAAAGGTAATAATAAGTGCGCCATGGAGATGTTCGAGTTACCACCAGGGAAATGTATTTGTCGTCGGCATAGCGGTGAGGGAAGGGAGACGTACGCTATGAATCTTAGCTAGAGTTCAGTGCGTGTCGGAGTCCTAATGCCTACCCTACTTCGTCGGTCCTGTGACGTTAGTGACACAGTTGTGGGGCAAAAAGACAGAAAATATGCCCGGTTGAATTGTTCCCTGGATATCCACACGTCGACGGACCTTTCAGTGTCTTGGTGTCTTCCATTGTCGCACGTCGATTGTCTGTGCGCTTATGTGGCAAATAACATGGCCGAATCTAATAATGAAAGTGTACCCACACTTCAAAATAGGTACCGATACGAAATTAAACAAGCGTTGGATGAGCGCAAAGACCGCTGTCGAGGCAACAGGGTCCGTAGGGGAATACATCACTGAATAACATAGGGCCGGATGCCAAGCTCAATTTTGCATTTGTTGGACGTTAACTTCACCAATGGTAATTAACCTGGGGTTGAGGGTTCCCCACTAGCATGTCCAGCCAGGGATGTGGAAGTCACATTCCCAGCAAATAATTTTTGTCTGATTTGACGTGCTTGAAATATTGGGGTATGGAATAGAGTATATTGATGAAAAACCTGGAATACTGCTTGAGACATTCATATTGAATCGTGATGGCTGATGAGAATATTGCCCATATGGAACAAAATGGCTGGATTCCAGCAAATAAAAAGTTCATGTTAATCATAAACAACATTCAATTAATAATACTATCAAATAATTATGTTTATTCCCTGTCGACATCAGTATATTACAGACAATATTATGACTGAATCATGGTAACAGATATTCAAGGGTATATATGTCTACAATAAACTGAAGGAGACCCATGATGCTTATTATATTATGTTGTAAAACTTCACTTGCTAATCTCGATTATGTTGCTTATTGTGAAAATAAATGAAGTTATGAAAATAAATTTAGTGTGATTGCCCATTGCCCTCAAATTAGAAGTATCTTCAGCAGCTAAAGTTAAGCCAATCATAACAATATATAACACCATGGTATTGTTGTAATATCACCCAGGTATTTGTCTTTGGTTAAGAATGTAATGAGATACATATACCAGTTCTTTGTGTTATTCTGTATGCAGTTCATTCTGTATGTATTTTATACATGTACATATACCAGAAGTGGAATTAAAATTTGAATAAAATAATCAAAATATATTCGGTTTTTACATCTACTCAGGAAATGAAGTCTTTGTTTCTAGAAGCTAAACCATTTTAGACACATTCAAGTCCTCACCTGGTCAAGGTAGATAATTTTGTAAAAAAAAAGTATAGATCCACACTGGTGCAGACCAGAAAGTTTTATGACCTTTGATGATATTTGTGGAGCATGCTGCAGGACTTCAACTTCCATGGATCTGATATTATCCACACAATCCCATTCTACATGATATTTTTGCCACAGCACTGATAAACTAGGTCCCTTCATTTATGTGTTCTAGATCCGGGAGCTATTGGGATCTGCATGTTTTGTAAAAGTTAGATCCAATTATTCTGAGTAAAGGAATGAAGTCCGGCATGGTTCTTTTAAGTTAGAACTGGGCATCCTTGGAAATGTCTGACCGATTGACACATGTATCACTCTGCAGGTGGTCATTACATGTGTGATGTTTATTTCCTGAGGAATCAGCTGATATCCAATGGGGCGGGGGGGGGGGTTGTGGCAAATCACTGGCTCTGTAATTTATTATTTATTGATATATTTATTGGTTTTCTTTTTGTCTAATTGTCTTCTGTTCAAGTCATTTGGCATCGGTACCGTAAGACCTGAAATATATATCATGATCTGCTTCTTTCATCTAGTGATAGTGTCTGTTTGGTTCCAGATGACGGGGACTAAACAAAGCATGTGAAATGTGATCGTATGGCAAATAAATGCTCAGTGGTATATCCAGGGCCTAAAATAAAAAATAAAAAAATTGGGGAAAGGTTCTATCCATGCTATCAGTCAAAAATCTCAATAATGTAGGCCTACATGTGGAATGTAGACACTCCTTTGTTTCAACTACAACTAAGAATAAGTTTTCAGAATATCAGGTGTTAACAAGCGAATTATTTTTCATCAAAAGCTATCTGATGGTGTATGTGCAGATCGGTAATGATACATGTAGTAGGATACATGCCAGCTGAACTTGAAAATGCATTATACTCCAAAGGGATTTTGTGGCATACAAGTGTCACAGCACACAATGTGGATGTCACTAAAGTGTTAGGATAAATGAAAAGAAAAGGTGTACAATGTTGTCAAACAAAAAGTATATGTATATTATTTATCAGCTTTATTAAATAAGTTTACAGACTCACACAGGTAGATCAATTTAATGCTTCTGCAAAATCAAACCATTATTCAACTGTTTTCATGTTTTCACTTGTTCATTTCAAATGGACTGTAAAGCTGATAATGGTATCCTGTGTTCAGTGTATTGAAATGTTAGTTGACATGTATGCTGCAATTGGGACAGAGACACATGTGGTTTCGTTTGACAAACAATAAACTGTGATTTGATGCTTCATTAAAATAATGCTGGTAAATTATATTTGATAGATACACAAGAAATTAATGCCAAAATAAATAGCCCCCCCCCCCCCAACCAAGGAAATATAATTTATATACAGGGCATCGTCGATTGTGCTGTTGTCTTCCAGTGCATTTGATATGCAACAACAACAACTTGGACTATTTGGTTGGCTTCGACATAAGTCATCAGCCGACAAATACCTTGCGAATGCGTGCATGACCTCCCGTGCATTTGATATGCAACAACAACAACTTGGACTATTTGGGTGACTTCGACATAAGTCATCAGCCGACAAATACTTTGCGATATATAAAAATGACGAGTGGTCTAAAAGGAATGAATATGATGTAATGACATAAAATGGCGGCAAAAAACAGCAAAAAATCGCATCGTCATCTCTACAAGCTGGCGAGCCGCCATGTTGAATCTCCCGCTGGAAGCGGACAGCTACGTGTAACTCGTGAAGCATGATGGGAAGTGGAACCCGACTACAGAAGCAAGGACCATTGAAATGCATTGCAATGAGGGTTCCCCATTATTTCAAAATTGTCCAGAATGTGGGTTCCCCATCTGACAATTATTTGGCGGGAGATTTCACGTTGCTCTCCTAGACCTCCGTCGAACGTCGATATGTATCAAAACGGAACCATTTACATGATTTAAGAGTGTTACAAGCGGTTTCAAAACGGTTTTTTGTTTGGATGGCTGTTTATCCAGGTGATCTCAAGTCACTTGTTAAACGTTTCATTACGGTAAACACTTTGTGACGCAGCAACTTTAAAACTGTTATCGATCATCTCCCCGGGATGCACCAATATATAGAAGCGTCAAGATGAACATGGGTATGCTGGTTGATTTCTGTTATGATGGTACGACGAGTAGTGCAAACTTGAGGCCTTTGGGCTACCGATTCAGGATCAGAATCAGTTACGTCATCAAGATAAGGATCAAAGAGTGGCAAAAAGGATCAAAGAGTTGCAGGATCAGGGACCTATTAGGTACAAGATCAGGGAGGGATCAGAGTGCAGGAGAAGTTGTTAAGCGTGATCTTGTTTGATCACGTGATACCTCGGGTATAACCCGTATATATTTTTGCGAGGAAATCTAGTTTAAACAAAGGAAACCACCTTATGGTTCCCACTCCATAGCTAGATGTTCGTTGAGCGTGTTAAAATTCGATTGATCAGAATAGCTTAAGCCACTGCCATGTTCCTACGAAGTAGGCTACAGATCGCAAATTGTCCGGTAATGAGTGAGTGAGTCCATCCGAATCCTTTCGTCGGCAAAATAAGCAGAACCGTTGACATTAGAACCTTGATTTTTGGCATGAACGTGCATTAGGGCATTGTTACCAGCAAGTTCTGATTTATAATTAACACTTCAGTATATTGTTATATATATATGTAAACTGTAGCCTTTAACGTGTATCCTATTTAACATCCAAACATTTCATCATTGACCACACCAGCTAGGCTTCAAATTCAGGTCAAATTACCCACGGCTAAAAATACCCTGTCATTGATCCACATGCCACATGGCCCTATTACTGAGGTTAATCTTAACGTGCATCTGGGACAATTCCACAATTCCCCAACAGCATAGGCCTACTGCACATACCCTCAAACAATCAGCGCTGTTTCCATAACTTAAATTGCTAAACCATATCATTGAAATAATATAGCAGAAAACATTGATGTGAGTTATGATATGTACACTATGACCAAAGACATGTTCATAATGTCCTAATCGCATAGTTAGGACAATCATTACTTTGCATCAGAGAGTGTGTGACTTGGATTCAAGGGTTAAGACTTTGGAGGGAAATACAATTTTGACAGCAGAAATATTACCCCGCCATTTGCTGATTAGAGCGATAAAACAGGGTAGGCTAAATGGACCCTTTTCAATGCAGTATTTCTTGGCATGGATGTGAAAATATGAGGACATACTTTGGGGTTTTTTTGTACCTCTTGAATATTGACTATATATCACACTTGGATATAATTTGAACAAAAAATTACATGTGTAAACAAAATATGTCTAAATTTCTCTTGTCATTTCGAATCTTGATCCATTTTGATTCCTTGATTAGGGGATACAGAATCACTGCCACGGAGTGTGCTGGTGTGTCACAGCAATGCAATTCCGATTCACACAACGAAGCTGAGGTGGTTTAAGGTTTATCAATGAAGAAAATCACCGATCAACCGCCATAGAATATAATGTGAAACAAGAAAACCGGAATAGTACATTCATCAGATTGCCGATACCCAAAATGTGTTGTCTCATATATCTAGATAACAACGTGATGTAGAGACGCTATTTATTCGTCTTTGTACCGGTTATGCTCAGGAGAATGACATAGAATCATTATTATCTTGTGCAGAGAAAGTGTTGGTCTTGAGTTGAATTACCGTAAACTACATAAATGCTACCTTTCTACTATAGTACTATATATAAAAATTTGTTGTATTGTTGGGAAAATAATGTGATTCAAAAAGTTGTTTTGATCCTGGACAAGGGCACTGAAAACCATTAAAGAGATGTAAATGTATTTTCACACGTAAAGCTTGAAATCTACTGAACCTATATTATTCAATCTGTTTCCTTTAATTAAAAAATTGTAGAATTAAATCGGCGATCGTTATTTATTTTGGAATGAAGGCGCATTAGGAGACTGTTACCAACAAGTTCTGAGCTGACCTACTTTTGGTGAAAATTTCTGGTGATTTTTGATGAACATCACTGGCGATTCTGACTTGGGCGGTGCCCATCTTAATATATAGGCAGGATTTCAACTGGGGGTGGGGATTTCCAAGAGTTCAGTTCGCGAGTCCTAATGCCTAAGTACTTCGTAGGTCCTGTGACGCTAGTCACACTGCTCATGTTTAAGCATGTGACGGTTTATAAAATCTTTCACTATACATTCCTACGAAGTAGGCTACCATCAGTCAGTGAGTGAGTCCATCCGAATCCTTTCGTCGGCAAAATAAGGAGAACTGTTGACATTAGAACCTTGATGTTTTGCATGAATGTGCATTAGGGGACTGTTACCAGCAAGTTCTGAGCTGACCGAATTCTGATGAAAATTTGATTTATAATTATTTTTTTATTATTTATTGATGGCTCAGCGAGTGCAGTCATGCCCATTGGGAATCCTTGGCTATATGTTTCACTGTGAATTTTGAAGGTTTTCTGATACGGCATATCACGTTGGACACACCGGTTCTCGTAAAATCACCGAAGTTAAGCGACTTTGAGCCCGGTTAAGACTTGGATGGGTGACCTCGTGCTGTACTGCTGGGCTGATAAGTGTCCAGGGTAATAGGAACTGAGGGCGATAATAGTTACTACGCTAATAACTCACTAGCGGTGACATATGGGAAAGTTAATAGTATCCACTGTCAATTAGAGACTGTTGCACTGGTTGAAATATTTATTCACAATCAGTCGCAGTATAAAGCCATTATCACGCGAAAGATAACTACACGTGTATTCCAAAATATGCAGTGAATTATACATCGACCATCTTCACCGATACAGATGACGCTTCTGTTGAGTTTTGGATTAGGGTATGGATTATACAGATATTAGACCAAATCGATGCTAAAGGATAAAAATTTCCTCACAGAAATAAAAAAAATGCGAATTCACAAACGTATTCTTGCAATGAATGTGCTTTCAAGTCGATATCACGATTCAGAGGAAACTGATAGCTTTCGTAACTGTGAACCTCCCATACAAAACATACATTCAACTATAGCGAATTTCGGAGAAAATACGAAAAATACCCAGATTACAAAGCAACCACACATGAAGGATACTGGTGGATCCTTTAGATAGCGATGATCTATATTCAGACCTATGCACAGGGGCTCGTTACCGTTTTTAATTGGTTAATTAGGTTGATTAACGGGGGGAGTCGAAGTAGGGAATACGACTCCCCCCCTGTAATCAACCTAATTAACCAATTAACAACGGTAACGAGCTCCTGCGGGCCTCGCATGCTGATGGCAAGATACGAGCGTAGCGTGCAAGATGGTTTGCTTTGCGTTTCGTAGCTTGTGCGTAATTCCACTTAACCTGTGGTTAGGGGCCGTATGAACCCATGTACTTCATATTTCTCATGATGTTCGTATGATCATTCAGAATCAAAGCGTGACTGAGTATGTTTATGTATACTATGATGTTTTTTTTCTTTTTATATGAATAAGGTATTTTGATTATGAACGTGGAAATTCTTTGATAAACGACGGCTGGGCATCGAATGAGGAACTAGACGCTTGTATTGTTTAGACATCGTTAATCAAGACGATAAGAATATTCTTAAAGGAAGGCTTATCTTCATGTCAGCGGAAGAAAATCCAACTTGTAAACTCGTCAAATTTCCTTCGAGAGAATGGTGGTATTATATTGGGACATACTCAAGCTTTAGGACGAGAGAAATATCCATTCGCTTAGATGGATGTGCGGATGTTTTGCCATATCGGCTGCACAGGTTATGTATAATTAGAGAATTTCCACAAAGTGGGTGCCCTTATGTGTTACAGGTAAACTACTCCGCCGCCGCCACCGCTGCCGCAGTCGTCATTTTAAACGTCCATATCTCTGAATCCGTTGGAGATTTTTTGGACAAACTGTTTTTTGCTATCTATCTAGGTCTGGGGAATTTTTCTGATTCTGTTTTCGTGTTTTTATTTGATCACTATATGGCGCTGTAGTTTTCGTGAAATTTGGGTATAGTGATCTTGCACGACAGACACAGAGCTGAAAAGGTGGTGTAGGTTGTATAGAAAGCATTTTTATGACATCCACTGTCATTGTGGGGTATGGAAAGGTGAAAATATTTACTCTTGAAAAAAACATATATATATAATCACAAAAGCAAGATCGACGAAGACATTCACTGCCACCCAAGCCACTGTGGTTTTATCGGCTTGTTGTAACCCATGATCAACTCTGGTAATCAATAAAGTTGTGTGAATGTTATAGTCTAGTCTAACTAGAGCAATGCAAATATCTTCACATGATCCGACAATAGATTTATGTTGCCTAAATGTACTTCGTGTTCATATCTATAATGAATTGATGGGTATTGCGTATGACAGAACATAGAACGAACATTGAATCCGCTTTTAGCACATTATTGAGAGAACAAAGAAGAACCGGTCTGTGCAGCGACCTGTGACCATTGATAAAGTTAAGAAAGTATCGTTTGGATATTCCTGATTACAGTCCTATCAAAGCAGTATATCAAACCGGATCTAATAAACCTACATGTTTTACATGTAATAGCTTGTATATATCACTAATCGATCAAAAAGTAAATCTACACGTATTTTATCTAGTAAGGAGCCTCCCCACCATTCTACCAAACGTTCTACAATATCGCCAAAACGACAACAAAAATCGTATTAGGGTGATCTTTAACATATCTCAATACTCCTCTAAGCATAACGGTAAATTAAAAATGGCGGCCATGGAAGAGTCACTGAAAATTTGCATTCCCTTGTTTACCTGCGACACGTAGTTCTTCGAGAGGCCCACGTTGTTGTTGTTCTTCTTCTTTTTCCTTTTTGAAATGCGCATGCGCTAAGAGAGTGTGATCTCTGCCACACTTTTCAACCTTCGATCTCACATGACAAACCTGCTTTCAGGCACTTTGGAATTCATTTGCAGCTTCTTTGAGATATTCGGTGGAATGAATTATTGCTTGGTTGATTTCCGTTCAGAAGTTAATTCCCTTTCGTCGAGACATAGTGTGAAATGTTGATGTCTTAGCCACCATACTTTCACGTAAAGGTAGATTTCTTAGTCACCATACTTGTCCCAGCAATGTGTGCATGCAAACTTAATATATTATGATGTGTTTTGAGTTTAAATTCTGTTTGTTTTGATAAAGCTATTCTCCGAGATTCCGTTTCAGGACCTTTTAGGTCAGGTTTTCGTAAAACATAAACAGTTATATAATAATTTATATGGGTTTAATATAGAAAATGGTTATGCAATTGCACTGAATTGTACTTTGTAATTCCGAATTTGATGTGCATGTTTAAAAGATGAGACAGTTCACCAATTTCATTGTCATAACTTTTATGAGCATTTGATAATGTCATCATGACCCAGGACAGTATAAAATAGAATGTCTGGCGTTTCCAAATTACAGTTATACTATCATACTGTCCTACCACCACCGGCATGACGTGTAGAGGCTACCGATAGAGTTCACAAACTACGTGAAATGTTGTAAGATGATACAAAATACATATAGTAAAAACTATATATATCATCAGAAATCTGTTGTTGTTGTTGTCATCCATTTCAAGTCCAGAGAAACCCACTGGCCGGACCGGAGTCTTCTGAATGGGTTTATATAATTTGATCCGGGAATGTCGGCGCCCCCTACGGGCCCACTTTCCGTCGAGAGTTCCCACAAATTATATTGGCGAGCTTGCCAGGATATGAAAATTTTCCGGATACAACAAGAACATTAGTGAACAACGGCATCTGAAAGGTTTCCACGTCTCCGTTCGCGAGGAGCTGTCCGCGATCTGCTGACAGTCTTTGACGACCCGTCACGACGATAGATCATGTTGCCCTCCGTTGCTGGACCCTCCGTCCTCCTTCTTCTGTGGTCGGTGCGGTGAGCCCATGGTCTTTCGTGGTTTTATTACAGTTTTTCTTATAATACTCTGGAAAGATCGTCTCCTTCCATCTACATTGGTGTCATGGTGAAGTCGACGCTGCGGTTGTTTACAGCCATTTCTCCCCTCTTGTGGCTTTCTTCCGCCAGTTCAGACGGGCACGAACGCAGCAGTGATCGTCTGAACTCTTGCAAAGTGTCTTAACGTTTGTCGTCTGGGTGTTGCACGATGGATCGGTTCCTCATCTATCAACGAGCGGCGGCATTTGTGAGTAAGCCGGTTCCTGCTCCGTTCTGTACATCAGGGCTGGCGCATGACTACTTTTCTTGGTGTCACACCTCCCGCTCTCCTCATCTTCTTGTATCGGACTCCCCTTCTATTCCTGCATTCATGAAGTGGTCACCCGGACGGTGACAAGTGATCATGTTTGGTTCCCTTGTCTTGACCTTGATGACTTTGGCAATCCTCTTCAATTCCTACTCGCGTGAGTTCTCTTTGAACTGCCTTGTAATTCTGACTGGACGGAATTCCAAACTGATGTCCACGACTGTATGCCAAATTGACATCTCAATGATGTAATCGACCCAAACACCGTTTCTTCCTATAACAACGACATGTTTCTCCTCTTCCTTGGTGACGTGGCAGCGTGTACCAAAAACCTCTGGAGCGAGTCCATTCCGTGGATACAGTATCTACAGGTACAGTTTGATTTGTTTCGCTTAACAGAGCCTACTGGCTAGTGAGTGAACATGACTGTGCTGTTATATACTTTCTGCCTGGACTTCCCCGAACTTTCTGCCTGACGTTGTGACTTTTCCATTGATTGGCAATAGTTCGTGTGATGAACGGTTTGCAGTTTCCAGAAATGGGTCATGCCAACTCTGAGACATTGTATTCTCATAACTTTCTTGGAACATTCTGGACTGAATCCTCAGACAGGTTGGTAACATGTATTGAACGCGAGGTTAAACCTTAATTTCCTCTCTCTCCCTTGAACAATCATCTTATCTGTGCCATGGTAATGCCTTATGTGAACTGTTGGCATCTTTTGTATATTGCGCACGTTTTGTTTTGTTTTGTTTATTAACGATAATACTGCATGCCCAGTGAAGTTGATAGATCAATGATGAAACTGGTAGATTGCATGAACTTTGTGACTGGTAAATTTAGTGATTTGCAGATTGATAAATCTAGCCTTTGAACTTTGGATGAGAATATTGTGATGTGGTTCCACAATGATTTATGACTTACGATTTTTTTATTAAGACTTTTATCGCGATCAGTTTCCATAATAGCTAGTGTAGCTGGTACCCTAAACACTTAAACGCATTTGAGCTGAATGAAACTAAGGTTATCGCGTATATTGATAGGTCCTTGATACACTGAGTACGTACTGGTTATTGTAGCATATAAATGCTTGGTATAGGCTATGAAAGCCTGATTGATGTCGGCTGACGAGCCCTTAAAATCCCCGGTTAAGCTGTAGGAGCCTGGATATTTGTGATTATTTGTTTTTGTGACATCCTGAATTTTTATTATTATTGTTTGGATCCTCAGATATAAGTCTAAGACGTTGGATGACAAATTGGTTTCAATTAACACGTATTGACAACTTCCTTAAGCGCAGTACATATTGTGTCCATTCATGTCAACCATACAACTTCTAGCTTTCATAATGAGTAACATAAGGTTCTAATGTTAACCCTTCAGAATGAGGTATGACTTAGCCCTGACCATGCTAGATAAATCTAATACTAGGTGATAACCACAGGATAATTGTGTCTGTGTTGACCGCTTCTCTCTTGCAGGAAACTAGCCTATGTTTATGTATACTATGATTGTCCTTTTCAATTTGGTGCTAATACTGTTAAATGAAATATGGAATAGGTCTTTGGATTATGGACGCGGATATTCTTTAATGGACGACGGCTGAATTATGAATGACGGACTAGACGCTTGTAATTTGACTATTATTGTTGCAACAATATTGAGATACCATGCAGTGATATGAATTGGACAATGTACGCGGTCATTTGTGCATAATTCTTTTGTCATAACTGATCGCGTTTCACCGCGCGTGAATCATTTCTACTGACATCACAGTTTTTCTTGCACTGAACTGGTATGTTAGTTCTGTTTCGGAATAAGTGTTTTTTTTTGACTGGTGTGGGCTGGAAAATAGAGTCTGATACTCTCTATTCTAAAGAATTCTCATTTCTTGCAAATAGGATTCAAATACCTTACATTGCCATTCTCAACCCCTTGAACGTGACAAGAATTATTGCCCGTTTGAATGCCACTCCTTGGCAGGTATTAAATAAGGTGGTGCATGTTCCCTTGCAGCCGTTAGCTGACCTTGACGATATGATAAATGACGTATCAGTGAATGATATTTTGACATATATTTCTTTTACTATGGTTTTTTGTATAAATATTGTTCTCAATTTTGTTCGCGAACCTTCATTGTGCGTCAGCCTGTTCCACCCGGTGACATTGAAATGCATGACCAGCCACTGGAGAGTACTCTGAAGACTGCTCCACGCGACCATATTTTTCCATCTTTGTATCTTCCTTTGTAATTTTTTTGTTTTTGTTTTTCTTTGTTTCATCACTCTTGCCAGTGGGTGTGCGTTTTCGTGCACAAAACGTACTCCCACTTGAGGTCAAGTTCTGGTGTATTGGCTGCTGCTGAATTGATCACTCATGCAGTTTCTAGCTCCATTTCTTTGCCTCTTCTCATTGTTGTTTCTCTTTTGTTTCACAGTTTTGACATTTTAATGTATTTAAATGCTGTACTACATATATTTTCTTTTGTTTTGGTGAACTATTTTTGATACGCAGCTGAGGTACTCGAAAGATTTTCCAGCAATTGTTTTGATTTTGTGTAATGTTCTGGTACATTATTTTGACTTCGCGACCGAGGTGCTTGGAATGTGTTCAGGCCATTGTTTTGGTCATACTTGACATGTGCGCACTTGCGGTGTGACTGGCATGTTGCACCTGGAGTATTCTGCTGAATGGGGAATTACGACCTTACGCTATAAACATGGACTATGATAATTGGAGATATTTAAGATATTTCACTGATATTGCGAATAACGATCTTAGCTATGAATACGGACTATTCTTTGACCTTGAATCATTTTAATGAATTATGCATTTTGTTTTTCTACTTTGAGATGCATGAACTCTCTTAAAGTCGTATCATCCATCTTTCGTTGATGGAAGATATGTGAAATGTTGATTTCTTAGGCACCATACTTTCACGTAACGGTAGACTTCTTAGCCATCATACATGTCCCAGGAATTTGTGCATGCAAACTTAATATATTATGTGTTCTGATTTTAAGTTCTGTTTGTTTTGATAAAGCTATTCCCCGAGATTCCGTTTCATGACCTTTTAGGTCAGGTTTTTGTAAAACATAAACAGTTATATAACTTCAGTTTATATGGGCTTAATATAGAAAATGGTTATGCAATTGCACTGAATTGTACTTTGTAATTCCGAATTTGATGTTCATGTTTAGAAAATGAGACAGTTCACCAATTTTATTGTCATAAATTTTATGAGCATTTGATAGGTCATCATGACCAAGAACAGTACAAAAGAGAATGTCTGGCGTTCTCAAGTTACAGTTTACTATCATACTGTCCTACCACCACCGGCATGATGAGTAGAGGCTACCGATAGAGTTCACAAACTACGTGAAATGTTGTAAGTTGATACAAAATGCATATAGTAAAAACTATATATATCATCAAAAATCTGTTGTTGCCACTGGCCGGACTGGAGTCTTCTGAATGGGTTTATATAATTTCACCCGGGAATGTCGGCGCCCCATACAAGACCACTTTCCGTTGAGAGTTCCCACAAATTATAACAGGAAACTACTTTCATCTCACTTAAAATCTGACGGTGGACACATCCATCATTTTCTTCAGCTATTCTCATTTCCACTGAACAATATACATTTTAAGATCCTTGAATTGCTTATATACCAAGGAAGATGAGCCGCAACCTTGTCAGTGGTTCAACTAATTTGCATACAGTCATAGGCGACTGTCGTAGTAAGTAGAAAAATGAGCTGACTACTTCTAGTAATCATTTTATGTACGCAATCTAAAAATTAGACAAGTAACGCATTGTCATTATGATTAATAATGAACAATACTTGGTATCAAATTACAGATCTTGCATTATAAAAACAAACGAAACTATTACGTTTCAGAACTAAGGGAACAACTCACCAACTTTCTCCGAATAAAGATGTTGAACTTATCGAAATGACAATTTGGTATGATGTTTAGCTTTAGCCCCCAAGCAATTCGCATATATGGAAATATATCTTGGAAGGAAGAATAATTTAATCATATGTGGGAATTGAAACGATGACCCTCCAATCCCTGGAGTTGCACTTACCGTCTTAGCTATGATGACTCATGGATAATACATAAAACTGACTTTATGCGCAAATGGTTTTATAATACAGAAATGATTAATCACCACGAAAGAGAAAGAATAATTTAACCGTCAACGAGAATCGAAACCACGACCCCTCCAGTACTTGGAGTTACTCTTAAGCCCCAGTCACACTGTCAAGAATTGGGTGGAGAATGCCGGCAAATGCCCACGAATATTTTAATCTTGTCGATTCGTGTCAATTCGCCTGTAGAGGGCCTCTTCGAAACTGTCCTACGAATCCCTTACGCATACCGTAGGTTCCTTGTACGACAGCCATAAGCATTTAACAAGAATCATCAAGAATGAGTACGCATGCAGTACGATTCAATGAAGAACGCCCTACACGGCGTATGAACACGGCAGCCCGTGAACCCACTACGAATGTTCGATAATCTGCTACGAATAAGCACGTATGCAGTACGATGTGAGTACGAATGCAGTACGAACCTGTTACGCTGTGACACGACACCCCAGGAGGCCACGCGAACCTATATATATGATCTGTCTTCTTTGAAATGTACAACATACGATGGTCTTCGTGAGAGATCGTGGAGCAATCCTATGAAATCGTACGATATTCGCGAGGAAGCGTAGCCTATTCTTCATGAAACGTAGCGCCAGCGTGGGTATTCGTAGTACTGTCGCGGTTATTCGTAGTACTGTCGTGGGTATTCGTAGTACTGTCGCCACACATCGTGTTGAATTCTTCTCAATATCGTAGTATGATCGTACAAGAAGCGTAGAATGCGTCCAACAATCATCGTAAAATGCGTACGGCATTCTTGCTGATTTGTGACCGAAAGAACTACTACGACTACTCACGAATATACACGATAGGAGGAGAATGCATGCGAGAACGCAGTAGGATGGTGCCAAGAATGCCATACGTATACCATTTAATCGTACTTGGCCGGCGAATGTTTTGAACATTTTAAAACTTTCGTACTCCCTTCGAGAATAGGCAAGAACGGTCACGATCTGCGACGAACCCCGCAAGATGCCAGTACGAAATGCCAAGAATGAACACGATTTTCCAGTTCGCGGTGATTCGCCTACTCAATTCTTGACAGTGGGACTGGGGCTAAACCTTCGTACTCCCTTCGAGAATAGGCAAGAACGGTTACGATCTGCGACGAACCCCGCAAGATGCCAGTACGAATTGCCAAGAATGAACACGATTTTCCAGTTCGCGGTGATTCGCTTACTCAGTTCTTGACAGTGTGACTGGGACTTTACCCTCTGAGCTATGCCGGTTCATAATATTTCCGTGAACCATCACAATGAAGTTTAATCGGTAACGCAATGTGAGCAACTGGCATGCCAATTTGAGTTGTTTAATTGTTTCAGTTGTCAATCAGTTTCACGAATGGAATCACGTCATATATAAGCAGATACTGACCATAAAAGCGATCTATTTGACCTCGTCCTCCCAAGTTTGGGCCTTGATTTCCTGGTGGAGTTTTTCAGTTTGATTTTGATACTTAAATACCTTTCATATTGACTTTAACTTGGTAGTCATTTCCGTGAATGCAATAATTTGATGTACCAAAAGAAAATGACGAGATGACGAGAAGAGTGACCAATTCAACATAATTCTCTTACACACAGACCTTATTCAGCGAACTAGCCCTGAAATTTCGCACTTGAATCATATTCGGAAAGACTTAACCGAAGTTGCAAACATATTCGCGAATTGAATATTGGCCGATATAGATACTGACTAGAAATGTTTCTTATTTGCGGAATTTGATTTTTAAACAAAGAAATTAATCAAATTAGCAACCTTCAAAAAGGCTTGTCCGAACAGGTCAGATGAGAAGATAATTCCTAAGAATGATATAGTTAATTATTTGTATAGAAGGAGCAAAACATGTCTTAGTATCGACTTGCTGCATGGAAAAAGAGGGTCAGGTATTCAGTTTGAAGATGATAACACACGTAAAAGCAGAAACTTCATTAATTATTCTAATCGAATATCAAGGCTGTCACAGGCCTAAATTTGAATAGTGAAAAGTGTCATTATGCCATTGGGACAGTTCGATAAAACCTTCACTCCCATTCCATAGTTTCACAGATCAAACTGCTAGACCTGATACTAAATTCTTTGAAGGACATCAATTTTTCATTTTACTCGGCAAAGTAACGAGAAGGGAGACTGACGAGCGTAGATTTTCGGGCGCTGTGACTAAATTATTGAAATTGGGTTGGCTATCCAAATATTTGAAAGCCTTTTTTTATTTGCAAAAAATCAACGGCTGAACCGAAAGATTTGAAACTTGGCGTACACGATACTTGGACTAAGATATTGTCAAATCAGATCATTGTGGGTTAGAAGTTGAAAATTACTTCCGTTGGCATGAAAACGCTGGCATATTACATTATTATATTGATACAATTCACGTGGATCTACCATCAATACATGACAGGCATCAGACCGGAGTTAATCATTTCCGGGTCAGTGCCCACGAAATACATTGTTTAGAAATTTGAGAGCAGATCATTATGAATTTTCTGAGCTGCGATTTTTTAGCATTTCTGATACATCTGATATTTCAACTTGCAGATGAGTCTTCAAGCTGTACTTCCTGGTGTTGATTTGAGTCACTTTGGGGAAAGCATGGTGGACGGAGACATGATCATTGAGGGGACAGAAGGCTCCCTGTATACAAACTGAATGACATTCGGTAGCACCAAGCAGCTGTCAGTGGCGGGAATTTGACATTTCCATGGTCAACTCCTGTCAAGACTGTCACAGTTAGTGTCCCACAAGGTGAATATTGTCATGCCAAGTGGATTAATGCATCGGTAGTTTTCTGAATGTTCTGTGATTTTTTATGCTAATACAAAACAAGTAACAAAAGTATTAGTGATCTGATGCCTGTCACTTTTCACATTTGGCCAGAGAACTTCAAATCGTCACTGCGGCTAGAGTTTTGACTAGATCAGCCCATTTTTTCCAGGCCGACTCATGAACAACGTACAAATATTAGGGTTGTTTTATATTTATGTTATTAAATTATTAATAAAATGAAATATTTTTTTTAATTAATTTTAATCAATTTTTTAATTATTATTTTTTTTTTTCAAATGTGGGTGAAATAAACATCATACTGATAATGCTGGGTAAACATCTCTTGTATTCTTATGCCATTTCAGCGACATAATTGAGACCTTTTGGGGCAAATATAGGCAAAAAATGACTGATTTGTCAGTACTAGGACCAAATAGTCAATACCAAATATGACGAGGTCCATTTAACACAGCTGGTAATTATGAGCAAATTAACTTTCAAGATACAATAAAATGTAAATGGAAGAAAGGAAATTAACATAGATACAATTACATGGTTTTTTTCAAAATTTAGATCTCAGTTCAAATCCTCAGTGCTTCAATTATTTATGCAAAAATCCACTTTATATCAGTCTAAAACCACATGAAATGAATAATAATCATATCACTTGTAAAAACTCAGATTTTTGTTCCACACACAAGGAATTTCCAAAATGACTTTTGCATTAGTAACTGTAATGAGACGAAATACATTGTTTAGAAATTTGAGAACAGATCTTTATGAATTTTCTGAGCTGCGATTTTTTAGCATTTCTGATACATCTGATATTTCAACTTGCAGATGAGGCTTCAAACTGTACTTCCTGGTGTTGATTTGGGTCACTTTGGGAAAAGCATGGTGGACAGAGACATGATCAATGAGGGGAGAGAAGGCTGCCTGTTTACAAATTGAATGAGATTCGGTAGCACCAATCAGCTGTCAGTGGCGGGAATTTAACATTTCCATGGTCAACTCCTGTCAAGACTTTCACAGTTAGTGTCCCACAACGTGAATATTGTCATGCCAAGTGGATTTATGCATCGGTAGTTATCTGAATGTTCTGTGATTTTTTTGTGCTAATACATAACAAGTAACAAAATTATTAGTGATCTGATGCCTGTCACAGCAGATTTTCACATTTGGCCAGAGAACTTCAAATCGTCACTGCGGCTAGAGTTTTGACTAGATCAGCCCATTTTTTCCCCAGGCTGACTCATGAACAACGTACAGATATTAGGGTTGTTTCATATTTATTTTATTAAATTATTAATAAAATGAAATAATTTTTTTAATTAATTTTAATCAATTTTTTAATTATTAATTTTTTTTTGTTCTTTTCAAATGTGGGTGAAATAAACATCATACTGATAATGCTGGGTAAACACCTCTTGTATTCTTATGCCATTTCAGCGACACAACTGAGACCTTTTGGAGCAAATATAGGCAAAAAATGACTGATTTGTCAGTACTAGGACCAAATAGTCAATACCAAATATGACGAGGTCCATTTAACACAGCTGGTAATTATGAGCAAATTAACTTTCAAGATACAATAAAATGTAAATGGAAGAAGGAAATTAAAATAGATACAATTACATGTTTTTTTCTTCAAAATTTAGACCTCAGTTCAAATCTTCAGTGCTTCAATCATTTATATCAGTCTAAAACCACATGAAATGAATAATAATCATATCACTTGTAAAAACTCAGATTTTTGTTCCACACACAAAGAATTTCCAAAATGACTTTTGCATTAGTAGTAACTTTAAAGAGACAAATAAAATCTGATTAACTGAGTCATCAATTAATCTGACTTTTGATGGTTTCACATTTCTGTGTGTTTATTGCCAGTCGCAGTTGCATCGTACACATACTTTCTCTTCATTTCATTTCCACTATCTCCAGGATTATAAATTTGTAATTTTCTTTCATATTCAAATCAGAGATCTTGTGGGCAGCAAGGAACATGGATTACAGACACCAAATATTAGCAAGCCCCCCCCCCCCTCCCACACACACACACCAAATAGATTCTCTGGGAATTCCGCAAGGTGTGACTCAGAGGTATGGCCTCCAACTCTATTGGATGATAGGCCTTGATCTCTGTAAGTTACCACTTTAATGTTTCACCAATCAGTTAACAGTTTAAGTGGGTCAACTTCCATCTGTCCTCATCTTTCATGGTTGTTAATGTAGCAGAGATCAGCAAATGACCATCAGATATGTTGTCATTGAATTTTATTCCTTTTTTCTTCTATGTTGTGTTTTGACAAGTTTTACCTCTTTCCAAACATTGCATTCATGGACTTGAAATTTGACACAGAATATATTCCTCAATGTTATTTAGAAGTTTTCTCAGCAATTATTACTGTTTACAAGTAATATGTGCATCTTTCTAATTACTGCCAGCAAGATCTTGATGAGATGTAAATCCATCCAATTGAACTGACATATATTCTCTGTATGGGAGTTGTGTATACCATAAACACCTCTGTGTTATATTTTTGGATGTGTTGTGTACACATTTGTGTATATTGTTGTCACTTATTACAGGATTAAGCATGTCTTTGATCTTTGTATCAACATCAAATTTTAATCAGATTTGATAGATTACTGGGATGACCCACTGATTACATGGAGAAGTTAAGCACTGCCATGATGGAAATTTTTACCAAATGTAGTCTAAATGAGCTGCTTGTAAACAAATTATGTTTTTTCACATTTTGAATTTAATTTTTCTTTATTTTTAAGTTTTAATTTGAGAAATTTAATAAAAAATGAATTAAAATAATTAAAAAATAATTTAAAATAGTGTTTAACATGTCTAGTTAATTCTTTATACTTCTTTTTATAGGCAGAAGGATTGTCAACTTGGTGATGGATCTTGGGACTTGACTTACCAGATGGAAATATGTGTACAGGATAATGAGATATTCTACTGTTTACTTGTACCTCAGTCTCAAGTCATATGGGGCAAACTGAGGGAAAAATATAATTGGGGTACCCTTAGTATACAGGCTGTAAAATCTCTATCTGTGCATAGTTTTATCTGTGCCTTCTCACGATAGTTTGGGGATGGGTAGGGTTTGTTCAGATGAGAGCATTCTTTATTTTAACAATGATTCCATCACTAACAGGCATCAGACCGGAGTCAATCATTTCCGGGTTTTTGCATTAGTAACTGTAATGAGACGAAATACATTGTTTAGAAATTTGAGAGCAGGTCTTTATGGATTTTATGAGCTGCGATTTTTCAGCATTTCTGATACATCTGATATTTCAACTTGCAGATGAGACTTCATGCTGTACTTCCTGGTGTTGATTTGGGCCACTTTGGGAAAAGCATGGTGGATGGAGACATGATCAATGAAGGATGAGAAGGCTCCCTGTTTACAAATCGAATGACATTCGGTAGCACCAATCAGCTGTCAGTGACGGGATTTTTTTCCATGGCGAACTCCTGCCAAGACGTTCACAGTTAGTGTCCCACATGGTGAATATTGTCATGCCAAGTGGATTTATGCATCGGTAATTTTCTAAAAAAAATATTTTTTATGCTAATACATAACAAGTAACAAAATTATTAGTGATCTTATGCCACATCCAATGGGCTAAGACGTTTCTGGTTTTAATAATATTCAGATGCAAATAAGATCATCTTTTCTTTTCTAACGTGGCCGAATAAGTGCTCATATGAAGTCCACTCCCTCCGCTGATATGTCTTTCACTGTATTATTGCCACAGCCGCAGATTTTGACTACAATGTAGTCATTTCTCACTTTTTTTTTCAAAAGTTTTGCTTTTCACCCATTAAAGTGCCCAGAATTAATCTATTTCGCATCAGATAGGTATTTCCCAATTCATTCTGTAGTTTTTTTCGTAGAAATTAACATGAAGGAATTACAACACATATAAGGGAAGTGGGAAGAGGTGCCGACATACTGACAGAGCCACATGACTTCACAGTATAGTCTTCCGGTTATGGTAAAAATCCACCAAAAACGCATTTTTAGAATATGATAGCTCACATTTTCTGGTAGATCTTATTGACCGCAATATTTATTTCTGGAAGTTTCAGAAGAAAGAAAGGTATTCAGGGCGGGGTGGGGGGGTACCACAGGCCCGCAAAACAAAAGTTTTGGGGGTGAGGGCGGAGGTATTAGGGTGAAGTGTCGAAATATGGGGTCTCCATATATAACCCCATGCTTTATATAAATCATGGGGTTATATATAGAGACCCCATATTTCGACACTTCACCCTAATACCACCGCCCCTCCCCCCCCCAACTCTTGTTTTGCGGGCCTGTACGGGGGGTGGGACAAATGTCCCCTAGCCAGACCCAAAGTTTCTGAGAGAGTTTGTGTGGTCTATCTTATTGAGATCTTACTGCATATTAGAAAGCGAGTTTTCCATTTGTGTATCTTCCGTAAATTAAAACTCGATATAATATACATACAGTGTGTAGTGTCCATGGTCGCGGTTGTTCGAGCTGGATATAACACCTATACCTTCAGGAATCCGCTGACCGTGATTGTCATCATTCAAACCATGCAAATGAAAGGGTAACACGATTCAAAGTTGGTCTTGTGAGTCAGAGATAATTTATTATCCGGGCTTTCTCGCAGCTCCGATATTGCGTACAATTCGGTCTGACCTCTCTGTTGACATGTTTATAGTGACACCGGTCCGTATCCGAGCTCGATGGCAACGTTGTTCCGTCAAGCGGCTACCGTCTTAATGCTTCATTACTCGTTGATTGAAGGATGTCCATTTCAGATTAATAAACGGAGACGAGATGTCCTTCGTTTCTTTAGTTATATGTATATACACACATGCTGCATTCTCCGATATTTATTCCACGCGATTATGATTAACGACATAACGTGCTAATTTCGTTTAATCAATATGAATTAATCTGAAGTAATTTATATTATTTATTCGAGATTTACGCATCCTCAACTGACTTCTTCCGTTGTATCTGTCGCGTATTCGACATTGCTTACTAATGACCTGTTTCATCATTCGTGGTTTCATTCTAAATCTGTAAGAGCAGAAAAAGAAAAGTTAGTAAATGCAGAAATATATTACAATATAATATGAACAATAAGCTTAAAGCACAGCAATATGGTGCATGAAATTAGGAGATTCTGCACTTTGAGGTACAGAATTAAACTTGGCATATTTATACTACTCGATCGGCTGATTAAACTTTGATAAGGACCAACTTGAAATTATTCCAAGATGACCGCCAAATCGAAGATGTCAGTTATTGTAGTGTAGAAAGCACAGGGTCATTTAATTCCCCTACACCGTTAGAAAGATTTGACTCAATAGTTTTAGTAGAGACATGACGGACCCCAAAAATTAAATCAAATTTGATTTTGACCCGAAATATTTGGTCACCCGGCGCGGTTCAATGAGCTTTTAGTCACCATGGGGTGCGGTTTGGAGTGCCAAAATGAAATAATACGTACGAAAGAAATTTTCCAGTTAGCGCAAAGTATATTATCTTGTCTGATAACATCATCTTGAAGTAGTGGATTTGTGCAAAATCGTCTCTTTTGAGGTGAAAACAGCACACTTTTCTCTTCGAAAACATATGAAGCCAGTCGAGAACCAAGAACTTTACCCCGAAATATTGACCGTGTTGCCCAAATACGGTTTGGTTCTAGACTGGTTTCATAGAATAGCCGGCTCCTGAATGCCAATCAAAGAAACCATTGTTTTCAAGTCATGGTAGTAGTATATTATAGGTAGTATAGTATTAATACTGACCGCGTCAAATGCTTTGGATATCGATCAAGAAAAGAAGCAATACAGTAGCATTTAGATTCTTTGGCAGAGACCAGTGTGTTATATAAGGAGCATGCTGCTAGAGAAGTCGAATGATTGGCTCTAAGATCCTAGTGGTTTTGGGAGATAGCCCGCTTTGCATCTAAAATTTATTTTAATGACATCCAGTTTCTCAAGTATCTTGCTGAAAAACGTCAAGACAGATACTGGCCTATAGTTTGATAAAGTTGATGGCTTATCAGATTTGAACAAGGGAAATACTTTTGCTCGTTTTAATGAGTTAGGTACTACCCCTGATGTAAATGATGCATTCATTATAGAAGATAATGGAGAGGAAATATGATCAGAGCCATACGTATGTCATCTAAATGATTTAGAATTTATACTTAGAATTGTTTGCTTTACCTCTTCCGCTGTTACACGTGCAAATTTGAAGTTATTTTACCAGGGTTATAGAGATAATCATTGAAATTTGACGATGATGATGGAATTTAACTATCTAGATTCGAAGCAACTGTGCTAAAGTATTCATTAAATTTATTAGCTACAGTTTGGTTGTCTGTTATTGTCTCATCATTTACGATAATTTAGTCCGGTTTGTCTGGATTGTTGTCATGCAAAAGTGGGTTCAATACCTTCCATATTCCCCAAATGTCCAAATTACGTTCATGAAACTGTCGTGAAGACGGGAGTTGGATGCGTTAAACGGGTGTTGAGGGCATTACCACGTTACGACGGTAGCTCCCACAAACTGATTCGAATCATTTCAAACAGGTCTAAATCCTTGTGTGTGTGTGTGCAATACAAGTATGGCGTTTATCAGATGCATTGTCGGCTGCTCTTGTCCATTCAGAAGCCGCAGTTTGCGAAACTTCAGTCTTTGGCCATGACTGCTCTTGTCCGTTAGAGGTATTCTCGGACTCTTCTGTCCAATCAGAAGACAACATTTGGTGTTGCGTCAATTTCCGGTTATGGTCGCTCTTGTCCGTTTGTCCCAAGCGTCTTCGGCCAGTCTAAGATACAGTAGTGGCAATAGATCATGGATTGCTAATTCTGGCCGCATTTCCAGGGTATCTGTGGGTGGTAGCCCCATATCTTTTTCCAAGTGACAATTGGTCTCCATGATGGACCTATGTGGAGTAGCGTTTCATTTCAAGCGATCACAGGCAAAACTGTGCATAGATCACCATGGCTGGTTCGTCTGATGTCGGGGCGCATGGTGGTGCACGCCTCGTGTAAGCTATCCTGGCCGGCATATTCGATCGCCTCATGCACAATACGATCCAAAAGGTGGGTTTTCCTCACTCACACTTCCCTGAGATGTAGCCTGACTATCTGAGGTCCAGCACTCCCTATCATTGGATAGAAAATCGGCATCGCTGTATCAGTATCTGCTTCAGTGGATTCCTCGGTGTTTTCATATCCATGTGTATTTTTCTGGCGTCGCATCATATCGTGATGTCTGGTGAACGTGCGTTCGCACTCAGAACAAGTATGTATAAGCCATGTTGACGTTGACCGTCGACCGTGCTCTTCTATCGGTTAGAGTTATTTTTAAAGTTGACAGACGTTACCGGACGTTGCATCAACGCCATATCCTTCAGCTCAGGTGGTCGGTCCACTTTGGAAACAGTTGTGTTAGTTGGAGGCTAAGGTGTAAATGCAGGGGCAACCGATTCCGGGCAGTTTCGTGTAGTATTTGTTTCTTATGTAACAGAAGACATACACTCGTCACCCATTGGATGTCATCTATGAGCGTAGCAAGATAGCAACGCAGGAGTTGGCGCTGAGTGGCCTCGGTGGTCTCAGCTTGAGGTGCGCCAATAATAGCATCGACTTGAACGTTGGCTTGCTGTAACGCTTCGGCAAGAATATCTCCGGTATCGAGTTCAATGTTTACATTGCTCAACGTCGATGCTGTAGTGCTCATGGGGTAATGAAATGAGGAGAATGGTCTCGTGTTAACCATTTATAGTTCAACTGTGAACGCTTTGATCTTAAGGATTTGTGGCATATGCCGCTGAGCCGCGGTTTTAAATTGTGACCCTGTTTCAATATAGACCAGGTCGTTGTCTAGCAATTTTATATGGGCTAGGAGGTCGAATACCTGTTGTGGCAAACCTTAATTTCTGTGGCATTCACCGTCTCCCCCACCTCGGCGTTCAGTTTGAGTCTATCCAATGATATGTTTGAGTCGTTCAGTTTGAGTCTATCCAATGATTTGTTTGAGTCTATCCAATGATAAGGAGAGCTTGAGTGGCGTCGTAAACTCGGCAACTCAGCAGAAAAGATACTTTCATACGGATTTGTTCCGGCGGGCATTATTCACAGATTCCAGACCTGAAATTAACACGAAGATGGATCTAATTTTTGGAAAAGCCCTAGTCAAGTAACATGACTAATTATAGTTTCAGATACTATACTATAATCAGATTCATGTTACTTGACTAGAAAAGCTCTTGCTCCAGTATGATGCATATGTTTACATTTCTTGACTCGGATTATCTCTGCTGCCTTTGGAATGCAAGAAAGTGATTCTGGCTGCTATATCTGGTGTATCGCGAAACCGGATAGACCCTACATTGTGACCGTGGGACTTCGGGAGGTGTGGAGGTGAATTTCTTTGAGTCGTACGGTAAGACTCTGACTCTGATATTTTTTATCAGCGTCGCGTTACTTGACTACCCCATCAGTCGGCTTGAAAATGCAGTCTGAGATACAAATTCCCATACACAAGTTGAAAAGCAGAAAATGTTCGAAGAAAAGTTTTGCACATAACAGAGAACTTCAATCGATGGACAATTTCCATAAATAACAATTTCAAATCTCACTTAGCTTCTGAAATATCCTGACCGAAACTTCAAATTTTTGTTGAGATCTGTGTTCTTCGAAACATAGATCTATGCTCCATGATCTATCATATTTTAGCTTACACAGGTACATGCACTTGTATCAACTTAGTGGCAAGATACATGCATACATTCCACAAGTCTAAAATAGGTATTATAGGAACTGGGGAGTGCATGGTACATTCGATATTCCAAACACAATTCATCGAGCTATACTCAATCATGTTGTTTTCATGCTTGGTCTTACATAACAGGTCATTGTGATGTGGGGAATAATGTGAGTTATCGGGGCTTCTATTGTACATGTACCAATCTATTGGGATATTCGCCTAAAGGAAGGGCTGTCAGGGCTAGCCTTATGCTGCTGTAGGTGATCGTTCTGAAGCAATGCCTGGAAATGTCATATTTTTTTTAATAATTTCAGGGCTATACCCTGTGGCATGTTGTTGATGTGATTCAGATCTTGTTTACACACTATTTCAGGTGCTAAGTAAGATGTCAAGCTAGTATTCAGACCGTTACTTTTGTCTATGCAGAAATATGAAAGTTGAATTTCGCATACAGTCATACCAATATTAACATTGGGATAAGAGTTCTGAAATCACCTACAAAATTATTTGGGCATCAAACTAACAGTAAAAGCAAACGTTTTTTTAAATTGCCTCCCAAGATACCCTCACACTATAGTCTCTCATTATTATTAAAACTTGTGTGCATACATATTTCACAGGAAATCTTCGGTCATAATGGAGCAAGGCTAGAGGAAGCTCAAGTTGGATGTTCTCTTGTATTCATTTCCTTTCCAATTCTTCCTTTCTCTATGAAGGGCATATACACTGCTATTGTCCCATTTTCGGTTATCCCAATTTCTTTTTTATATTTGAGGCTGGAAGTCTAAATCTTGGGTGTTAAATCTTATTTTCTCAAAAAGTCTTTCAATGTGGATTTTCCGAGCAGTATCGATGAAATGACCATTCCATTGACCAAGATTAAATACTTAATATTCAAAGGTGTACATTTGTGTATATTCAAGGTGGAGTTTCTTAACTTACTTATTCACTGACATCGCTCCTCGGTATTGCTTTTTAACACTTTGACACAGGTCGTCACTATAGCTGATATTTGCACACAAGTGAAAGAATAATAGCCGAGATATTACGGTTCTTACAACAGCGTTAACATTAGCATATTACTTTTAGAATTACAAAAGATTTTGAATGTTCGTTCCAATACAAAGAAGTTGTTAGGCAGTATGTGGCCACATATATGCGAACCAGTGTATGTAGCCACGACGAAGTCGCACATCGTTTTTTGGGACATTTGGAATAGCGTCAATTTCTTGGTCAGATAATGTATACCCTAGAATGACGTAACAGTGCATTTAACAGTCTGTAAACGTAGCTAAAATACTTATGCCGTACACATCCTTGTAATAGTCTGGCAGCCTGAGGATATAGATATTGTCACGTCAAATTTACGATAACAGAAAAACGTAACAGAAAAGGTTTGTGAAATCAAGGATTAACAATCAAATATTTATTTACAATACTAAAATCATATACAAATATAAGTAAGGTCAATACAAAAAATAAATGTGAAATATAGTCTTACTGTTCAATGCTATACCGGTGTATACTTCACAGTCCGTGTTGACGTGCACAAATCTTTTCACAGTCCGTGCCGACGTGCACAAATCACTTTCTGTATTTTGGTAGTCCAACACTGCTCGGTTGTTTAGTCTCAAATGTCCAATTTCCGACAGTTCAATCACGTAGATTACACAGCAGCCAAAAGTCAATTCACAGGAGTATACAATCCAGCAGTCCGCAGCAAAGGTAACACAGTATAACGCACCCACATGAAGCCAGTTTGAATTCCCTCTCGAATAACTGAGTGTTACGCTATTTATACTTTATGCGGCATTTCAGTACATTCTACCAAATCAAGAAGCCTCTCGAATATGCATTACATCATCATCTTGCCTAGATACAATTTATAATAATCTTCTAGAAAGATCGAAGTGATTAACCCACGTAAACAAGCTTGCCTCATATATTCTAGAAGCATCCTGTCTAATAATAGACTACAATACCATGACAATAATTCTTGGCGAATGCGCACCGCTGTCGCTGCAGCATTGGACTCCGACAATGGCGTGGTCTTCCCTGTGGTCAATATGAATCATTCAAGAGCGCCACCTAGCGGGAAGCGCTCTCCAGTTCTCAGATGTATGTTCATCTCACAATGTTGATCAGACACCTCGCCATTTTCGGAGTCCAATGCTACAGCGACAGCGGTGCGGATTCTCCAAGAAATATCCATATCCTCGGACTGCCAGACTATTACAAGATGTGTACGTCATCATAAGTATGTTAGCTAATTTTACAAACTGTTAAATGCACTGTTACGTCATTCTAGGATACATTATCTAGCCAAGAAATTGACGCTATTCCAAAGGTCCCAAATAACGATGTGCGACTCAGTCGTACACACACTGAGTCGCATAGGTGGCTAGGCAGCATGATGCTCTTATCCGTTACTACGTTTCTTGATCTCTCAACAAGAAATCTCCTCTATTTTGCACATTTTCATGGAAAATATGAGACGAGATGCAGTGCATATAGTTAGACATTGGATTTAATTGATGTTGGATACGAAAGCAGTTTATTTTATCGGTGATTCTGTTCAACAAGGGCTGATCAAACAGTTGTTCATTGCAATTTTTCACATGGCGAGGTGAATCTGCAATACAACGTTTTTCTGTCCGGATCGCTATATAACACCACACCAACTGTAGTTTCCATACAAAAACGGTCTATCCCCTCATTTTGTGCAACTTGACTCACATGCTCATAAATGGAAGCATTTACCTGCATGATTGTTGTGTTTTACTACCACAATCTCGTGAAGCAACTTTTCCAAGGTCAGCTGGACGACGGAAAATTCAATGGACGACGGCTGAATTATTAATGACGGGCTGGACGCTTGTAAGCTATCATTGCGATCGTTCAGCTGTGTGCCTTTCACCAAGACGTCCACTGTAATAGACAAGAGCAGAGTACCGCCAGTAGTAACCAAAACACCGTTCGAGCCACTGACGCCTCACTGCGCTTGCGCAGGAATTGTGGAGTGGGTGTGCGCGGGAGTGTTGTGCGCAGGTATGAGATTTTGTGGCGGTGTGCGCAGGAGTGTTGTGCGCAGGTATGACGTCATTTCCGGTCTGCGTAAATCGCGCGTGTGTATTCCTTCGTGGTGATGCGGTCTGGTAGTGCTGTGGTCTGCCTCCGCGTACTGAAAGTAGTCCCAAATTCTTCGGCATTCTCCGGCAATCTTCAGGGGCGAGAGGGGTCCCTATTGTACCGATTGGATCGAGTGAGGTGTCAGGGTGAAGCATTCGTGAAGAGGCATCCGACGGCATGGGTGTGACGTGGAACTAACGTCATTTTGCGCATGCGCAGTAGACAAAATGTATGGAAATAGACGTTTTGGGGTCTAGATGGGCCCCTATTGGACCGATGGAGTCGTATGAGGTATCAATGTGAAGCATTCGTGAAGGAGCATCCGAGGGAATGGGTGTGACGTGGAACTGACCTCATTCTGCGCATGCGCAATAGACAAAGAGTATGGAAATAGACGTTTTGGGGTCTAGGTGGGCCCCTATTGGTCCGATGGAGTCGTATGAGGTATCAATGTGAAGCATTCGTGAAGGAGCATCCGACGGGATGGGTGTGACGTGGAACTGATGTCATTCTGCGCATGCGCAAGCAGCAATTGTGAGAAAAGGGTATGGAAATAGACGTTTTGGCGCCGACATGGGTCACTATGGGTCCGATGGAGTCGTTTGAGGTCTTATGTTGAAGCTCTCGTGAAGCAGCATCCGACTCATGGTTCGTCCGTGTTCAATGGTCTGTGCATGCGCAGTCTGGTCGTAGTATAGAAAGCAGGCATTTTGGGGGTGCGTGGGGGTGTGTTTGACCAACCACTATGGGTCCATGGTTGTGGTTGGGTGGCGTGGATTGTTCGCACAGACGTCACTTCCGGATTTCACTAAAACTACCTCCGAACCCAGAAGAGTTCCAATGTTCCCTTAGACGTAGGGTCCGGATTTTCAACATCCGGGTTTTCCCCGGCCGGGCCCGGCCCGGCCCGGCCGCAGCGCGCGCGCGCGCGGGTTATCCGGCCGCACGCGCGCGCGCGTCATCACCGGCAGTGCGCGGGTGAATTTCGGATTATGCTAGGCCACTGATTGGCTACTTTCTCCACGGTGTTTAAAGCCAGTTTCACCGAATCTCCACATGTCTGTTATAGCCTTCATGCATTATGTTCATATAGAAAACACACAAGACAGGGTTTTTTTGGTCTTCGTGGTTACATGTGGGGATTCGGTCATGTCTTCCCGCACCTATAACCTCTATAGTTTTTTTCACTCCACATGTTGCTCTTGTAACTTGTAACTCATCGTCAAAATTTTTGTGCTGGAATGCCCGCTCTTAACCTAGACCAAAACATGTACTTGATCTGTAGGCTGATTTCATTGGCTCTCCATTTTACTGCAGTGCTCTTACATTGTTTTCTGGACATTGATGGGTTACATTTGGCTCTATCCTAGGCCACTGATTGGCTAATACGGTGTTCAAGGCCAGTTTGACCGAATCCCCACATGTCTGTTATAGCCTTCATGCATTATGCTCATATAGAAAACACACAAGACAGGGTTTTTTGGGTGAGATCTCATTTTGTTTTTTATTCAACAATAACTAACAACAACAACGTGAGAATAACCACGTGAAAACTGAAGCCCAGAACAGGGGGCTTGTACATTGAAAGAACTGAAGCCCAGAACAGGGGGCTTGTAAACAGAAGCCCAGAACAAAGGGCTTGTACATTGAAAGAACTTAAGCCCAGAACGGGGCTTATACATTGAAATGATGGGCGGCCCATTCATATACGAATACATCGCGGTCCTCGGCCTTGGGATACTCGTCAAACATCTGTACGATGGTAGATAAGGTTCTTCCCCGGCATCGATGGTACAGGTAAAACAAGCAATATTGTCAGCACACGCTACTGGTCAGGCTTTGCAATGTTTGACTGTTCCAAGTCAGGCCGTACGTGTCAAAGTATTCGCCCTGCTGTTCTGTCAAGTACACGCCCACCCAATGTTCACCTGTTGAGAACGTAAGCAGCAGGATACATACGGTCTAATGGGAACACATCTCGGGCGAACACCCCTTGAAAGACCATACGTGTCCCTGGGTCATTCTCCAGCACGGTGGTTATCTGGTCTGTATCCATGTTAGGTGGCCAAGTCGCACAGGACGTTGCGCGCCTTGTCCACTTGAATGATGTTGTCAAACTCGACGTAGCAGATCACATTGACGGTGGTCCCGAGGGCTCGTGCAAAGTGGATTTCCAACCGTAAATTGCCTTGCTTGGCGAGGGCCAGCTGATGGTCGTTCTCTAAGGTGGGGGTCAGATCGAAACAGAACAACGTGTATCCGTTCGCGTAGTCCTCCCGACTGATCATATTCCCTCCGTCCTGGCTGATTTGACCGGTGGCTATAAACAGGTTCTGATAGGCTCGAATGAAATTCGCGCGCCCAAAGTTCGGTGTTAAGGCCGTGGCTGGGACCTGTTGTCCATCCACATGCAGGGCCACAAAATTGATGCCGAAATGTTCAAACGGGTTCTCTGGGTAGGCTCCGCTGAAACTGGTATTTTCCACACAGCCCAGGATCAATCGCTTGGGTAGTTCCCCCAGGAACAGGTTTTCTTTGTTGGCGCTCATATTTCCAGCAGACACAGAGAACACTTTGGTTTGCACACGTCAGATAGGGTACTGGGCTGATTTTGTTTCCAAGGCTTTGAGGTGTCCCAATTGAACGGCTGGATTCGGTTTCATTTTTCGGACATACAGGACTGCGTCTTGGATGACAATCTTATAGTCAGCTGTATGCCCGTGGACGTTAGTGGCCATCAAGGCGAAGGTCGGAGGCGCCCGTATCAGTCGGATTTTGATGGGGAACTTGTTCAAGAGGTACCGGTCTTGCATGAAAATGTCTGCGTGCAGTCGACCCATGAGATCCACCGAGACGCCGTTCGCGGTGAAAGCCTTCCGTTTGTTATATCCCGCATTGTCGTTCTCTGCGCCCATGTGCTCGGCTGTGTCCTGGTAGAATAAAGCGGCTGTCAGCTGAGATTTGTTAGCCTCTCGTCCATGCGACAACAGCGTCTCGATGTAGGCTCGATAGGGGTACGTGTTGGTCGAGTCACTGATGAGTTTGTCGCTGAGAAATATATCCACCTGTTGAAACATAGAGTGCAGCCAGAGATTCGTCGGGCCCACCGTTGCTTGGTCGACGATTCTGGAGCCATCCCCATTGACGACCTTGGCTTTCACATACAAGTATGTATGGGCTAAATCCACATAGGCCGTATCCGCATTACTGATGGTGAACTCGATGGGCCCTGTTTCGTTGATGCTGGAGAGCGGGAGATGCTCCACCCATAATCCTTGTTCGGCACTGGTCTGTGTGGGCGGCACGGTCCACAAATCAAATTCACTGTTGGTGAAGGGGCAAGACTCTGCGTGGATCAAGGACATGTTTAAGAAAAGATATCCTGGGTCTTCGATGTGCGTCGTCGCTGGGTCTGGTGCGTGGTCTCGGTGGTGCAGGTCTTTATTCCCTACGGTGCGTTGTGCTTTGGCCACCAAGACGCCTCCTGCTTCTTTGGCCCGCCGTTTCAAGGCTTCTTTGGGTGCCGTACCCCCCAAGACATCACCGGCGACTTGCAGTCCACTGCGTACCGCTCGTTTGCCGATTGCTTTCACCCCACGCGTCACCAAGGGCAGGAACGTTTTGACGATGTTCCCGAGTATGTTCCCCAGCCCTTGTCCTCGTTGCATGCATGAACCTCGTTGCATGCATGTTCCATGAACCGGAAGGCCACCTCCGGCCTGTTGGGCATAATAATCCATATAGCTGCGTGCATCGCACTCGTAAGGCACCTTCATTATACAAAGTGGGGAGTACGTGCTTTTCGAAAATGAACTGTCAGCACCACTTTTCCTCGTTCGAATGCCACCGGTCGTCCCGTGTCATCTCTTATATCCACCGTGATAGTGTTGATGTCGGTTTGTCGTACGGGTAGGCAGAGCATGTGAGTGAAACTGTGGGTAACTTGATCCCCATACGTCTTTTTAATGGGGACCACCCGTAACAGAGGTGTGTTGATATCGCCCACGATGTGGTTGTCGACCACGTCCGAGTAGACGTAGAGTCCGTACATACCCGACTTCATATCCATCGGGATCTGGCCTTGGTGGGCGGTGGGACCAGCGAACGTCTGTAGATCGAAACCCAGCATTTGCTGTAGGATAGGACTCAGTACGACACTCACGTTGGCGGTGAGGATGATCTGTGCCTTGTCGTTGTGTGCGTTGTAATCGAAGTCCACGTGATTCTTGAAGGGAAAGGTTTTGATGGGTTTTGAAACATTCGTGACCTCCCGTAGAGCCTTATAATGCAACAGTCTTGTCAGCCCACCCATGAACTCCTTGGGGGTATCGTATTGGCCTTCAGGGAGGGTGAGTCGGGTGTTTTTGCCTTCGTAGGTCACCTCGTACCACACTTCATTGGCTCGCACGTTGTACCACGAGTAAGGGTATTGGATATCCACGAGGCCACTTTCCCATCGTCCAGGTAAATGCAACGGTTGCGGTAACTGGGTGACCTACTTGGCCACGGTGTTGTCAGGAAACACATCCAGCGAACTGTTACTGGGTAGGGTGAGGTAAAACATGGCGACTGAGCTGTCCTGCTGCTGCTGTTGGTTTTAATAGGTGTTCCAGGCCTAGCGCGGTTGTGTCCGGCGTCGTGTTCGTCGCGGTGACTTGCTAGGATTTGAAGGAACTGTGGTTCGACGAGGACCATTTTTTTCGTGTGGTTCATTGTCGGCCGAAGAGTCCACCCAATACTGAACCCAACACGGAAGCGGCCAACGGTGCTAAGATGGCCCCAAGAAAGCCGCCTTTCTGAAACACCTTTTTCTTTTGTGTTTGAGAGACTCGCTTCTGGACTAGGGTTCGGAGACCTGTCTTATGCTTGGCCAACTTGGTCTTCGGAGCCCGAGTCAGTGGTACGTTGCCTTTTAACAGGTTGTACCCGATCTCGCACAGACAGCGTACAAGGTCAGGGTCCGCACCGCGTACAATGGTTCGGACCAACTCGGGTGGGGCCGTCTTCAGTACACGGAGCGTCGGGGCGTCCGCAAATCAAATTCACTGTTGGTGAAGGGGCAAGACTCTGCGTGGATCAAGGACATGTTTAAGAAAAGATATCCTGGGTCTTCGATGTGCGTCGTCGCTGGGTCGGTCGTCGACTGGTGCGTGGTCTCGGTGGTGCAGGTCTTTTATTCCCTACGGTGCGTTGTGCTTTGGCGACCAAGACGCCTCCTGCTTCTTTGGCCCGCCGTTTCAAGGCTTCTTTGGGTGCCGTACCCCCCAAGACATCACCGGCGACTTGCAGTCCACTGCGTACCGCTCGTTTGCCGATTGCTTTCTCCCCACGCGTCACCAAGGGCAGGAACGTTTTGAAGATGCTCCCGAGTATGTTCCCCAGCCCATGTCCTCGTTGCATGCATGAACCACTAAAGACCGGAAGGCCACCTCCGGCCTGTTGGGCATAATAATCCATATAGCTGCGTGCATCGCACTCGTAAGGCACCTTCATTATACAAAGTGGGGAGTACGTGCTTTTCGAAAATGAACTGTCAGCACCACTTTTCCTCGTTCGAATGCCACCGGTCGTCCCGTGTCATCTCTTATATCCACCGTGATAGTGTTGATGTCGGTTTGTCGTACGGGTAGGCAGAGCATGTGAGTGAAACTGTGGGTAACTTGATCTCCATACGTCTTTTTAATGGGGACCACCCGTAACAGAGGTGTGTTGATATCGCCCACGATGTGGTTGTCGACCACGTCCGAGTAGACGTAGAGTCCGGACACACCCGACTTCATATCCATCGGGATCTGGCCTTGGTGGGCGGTGGGACCAGCGAACGTCTGTAGATCGAAACCCAGCATTTGCTGTAGGATAGGACTCACGAAACTCACGTTGGCGGTGAGGATGATCTGTGCCTTGTCGTTGTGTGCGTTGTAATCGAAGTCCACGTGATTCTTGAAGGGAAATGTTTTGATGGGTTTTGAAACATTCGTGACCTCCCGTAGAGCCTTATAATGCAACAGTCTTGTCAGCCCCTGCATGAACTCCTTGGGAGTATCGTATTGGCCTTCGGGGAGGGTGAGTCGGGTGTCTTTTCCTTCGTAGGTCACCTCGTACCACACTTCATTGGCTCGCACGTTGTACCACGAGTAAGGGTATTGGATATCCACGAGGCCACATTCCCATCGTCCAGGTAAATGCAACGGTTGCGGTAACTGGGTGACGTACTTGGCCAAGGTGTTGTCAGGAAACACATCCAGCGAACTGTTACTGGGTAGGGTGAGGTAAAACATGGTGACTGAGCTGTCCTGCTGCTGCTGTTGGTTTTAATAGGTGTTCCAGGCTTAGGGCGGTTGTGTCCGGCGTCGTGTTCGTCGCGGTGACTTGCTACGTGTCACGGCTCTGGAGATGTGGGGTGTCTTGATCAAGGGTGGTTTTTTAAAGGCGTGAAAAGAAGGTGCCCGTTGTGGTGGTGTTTTTGGGGGTGACTCCGGTTCTCACTCGGCTTCCCAAGAAGGTAGTGGGCCACTCGGCGATTGCTGGGTCCGCTGCATCCAGGCCCAGCGCTGGGGGTTCCCCACCAATTCCTGTGGTACATGCATGTCTTTCAAACCTTGAGCGAAGACCTCCCATCCTCGAGGATCCGTGTGCGACCTGCGTTGACGCATCAGGTCATTCACTAAATCCGTCATGTGGGTACCGGGGACCACTTGATTCTGTACCAGTAGTTCGCCTTTATCATTCCAAGTCATGTTAGGATTCTGTTTCATCCGTTGTAATACCAGGCCAGCTTGTTTCTTGAATGATGCAGGTACACTCTTCAGGACTTCGTCTTCCACCCACTGTGGGGCTGTGGGTGATATCCCTGGTAATGGCGGCTGTTGGAGCGGTGCTGAGGTCGGCGGTGTGTCGCGTGGTGATGGTGGCGGTGGTGGGGTAGAGAGGGTTTTGTATTGGTCCATGAACGCCATGTACCGTGAAGCGTCTCATTGTACCGTTGTACTTTCTCATTGTCGCCCGGTCTTTGTAAGATCTGTTGCATCTCTTCATCGAGGGTGTTTATGGTCTTCACCGTAGGTGGGACAGGGTAGGGCGATTGGAGGTTTTGAAGGAACTGTGGTTCGACGAGGACCATTTTTTTCGTGTGGTTCATTGTCGGCCGAAGAGTCCACCCAATACTGGACCCAACACGGAAGCGGCCAACGGTGCTAAGATGGACCCGAGAAAGCCGCCTTTCTGTAACACCTTTTTCTTTGTGTTTGAGAGACTCGCTTCTGGACTAGTGTTCGGAGACCTGTCTTATGCTTGGCCAACTTGGTCTTCTAAGCCCGAGTCAGTGGTACGTTGCCTTTTAACAGGTTGTACTCGATCTCGCACAGACAGCGTACAAGGTCAGGGTCCGCACCGCGTACAATGGTTCGGACCAACTCGGGTGGGGCCGTCTTCAGTACACGGAGCGTCGGGGCGTGCTTCCGTACTCGCGCAGACATCATGTACAACTAATGCTAGAACCCACAACTCTGCCCTTTTTATCTATCTCAGAGAATAGAGACAAAGTCAATCATGCTGTGGTATTAATTCTTTTTATTATCCCCATCATCAAACACACACACTCCAGCTGGGGGAGCCACTGTGGGTGTGTTTACATTATTTTTGCATGTACACGTGGTGGGTCTCTCCGGGAAAGATGCCGGTCCGTAGTCGAAGGTGATCGGGGGTGGCTTGCTTGAGGTCGAAGAGCATATACCCGTGCTGAGGGGTTGTCGCATCTTTAAAGGCTTCCAACGCAAACGGTGTGCGGCCGGGATACATCTGTCTCGCCAGGTGCAGCAGTTGAGTGGTATCTCTCGGGTTTTTGAAGACCACCGGGTAGTCAGCATTTAAGCTGATTTTCCGATGTTCTTTGTTTTTACTGAACAGATTCTGCACAATGTTGATGATGCTGAGCTGTCGATGGTGGCTGCCTTTGGTAAAGAGTTGGGTGACTCGCGCATCCGTCTCCGCTATGAGATCATCCAGAACCACCAAGGTGTCCGGTTCCGAATCGGCCAGGTTGGGTAGGCCTTCCACGAACGTGATGTGGGGCATTGCTGCATACGCTGCCTGCCATTCTCCGTTACATCACACGACTCGGGCAATGGGTGGGGTGATCATGCTGTCGGCGTGTTGAAGGAGCTTCCTGACGAAGTGCGTTTTGCCGGAGCCCGTCGGTCCTACGATGACGCAAGTGAAGGGATGCTGCCACCGAGAGTCCATGGTTGGAGGTGTATCCGCTGTCGTGGTAACCCGCTCTTGTAAATTTGGTACGAGTGAACTGGAGTGATGGTGGGTACAACTTCGGTCGTCGTTGTCTGTTCACTGTGAGTGATGATGGTGGTGGGTACAACGTCGGTCGTCGTCTGTTCACTGTGAGGGATGAAATCCGGTGGGTTTTCAGACGTAGTGGGTGTACTTCGTGTAGGAGTTGACTGTATACTTGGTGTGGAGCTCGATGTGGCTTGTACACGGGGTGTGGTGGTGGTGATGACTGGGCTCGATACAGGGTTGACTGGTGCTATCTGTAGACTGGTTTGACTGGTGACTGGAGTTCTAAGTTGGTTAAGTAGCGTGCTGACATAGGCTACGTCGTAAACACACCTCCGTACAACACACTCAGCAGGGTTAGCACTATCACCACAAAGCCCACTTGCGCCTTGCGCGTTTTGGGAGACGCTGTGTTCAGAGGCAGCAGCTGTTTGTCCATAGCACCGTGGTCGAACCTGGAATGAAGGATGACGGTAGTGGTGCCTGGCTTTATAGTCGTTTCTCCTGGTTGGCCGCGACCCAGGAATTGAAGGAACTGGGCCAGCCTTGCCATTTGACGAAATGAACTAGTTTGCCACGTCGACGTTCCGTTTTCAAAATCTGCTCCACCGTGTAGTAGTCTTGCTTTGTTTTTACGACAGGCTGTAATTCCGTCTCGTAAAACGTCCCTAGCAACGATTCCCCTTGAAGATCTTCCAGTTCATAGACTCGCTGCTGTCGGGGTAGGCGTCGTTTAATCAGGAAGCGCTCATCGCTCCAGTTGGGCAAGTAACTTTTTTAAAATTGACCTTTAACTTTACTGATCCGTACAGGGTCCCCGACCTTGAACACCTCCGTCAGCGTTCGCTGCGATTGCCTGGGGTACAAGACACGCCGGACTTGGGTTTCATTGCGTTGGGTCACGGTAATGGGGGCTCTCTTTATACTCCGGTCATAGGCTCGATTGTAACCACCCACAAATTTCGGGAGAACATCGATGTACCGCCTTGTATTCTTATAGGGGAAATATTTATACATGCGGCCTTTGAATGTCCTGTTGAACCTTTCCACCACGGAAGCCTTGGTCTCGCTATACGTATGGAAGAAAAACACCTTCTGGGCTTTCAGAAACTGTTGGAACGGTCTGTTGAGGAATTCCGTGCCTTCGTCGGTTTGCAAATACATGGGTTTGCGCCCGGTCTTGAAGATGTCCTTGAACGCCGCTATGAGATTCGCCCCCGTTTTCGTCCGGATGGGTACCACCCACGCATACTTCGACAGGATATCGATGCACGTTAAGATATACCGATTTCCATCGTTGTGTTTGGCGAAGGCGCTCATATCGACCAAATCCGCTTACCATTGGGCATTTAGTCCTCCCACGATGACCCGGTTCCGTAGAAAACGGCGACGGGCAGCTCGATGTATGGTATAGGTGTCTTGTTTTCTTAACCAATCTCGGACTTGGGCACGTTGTATCCCCTGGGGTTTGGCCGCTCGATAGAGAGCCGACAATGCACTATAGGCCGCCGGACTGTCGGGACTGTAGTATAAGTTATCCAACACCTTCTCCCAGCTCTGCATTGCGACAAATGATGATGGACCCTGGTTCTATCGTTTATTTATAACGGGTATATCTTGGGCCGGAGTTTCTTTCTGATTTTCTTCGTTGGCTTCTGCCAGCACAGTGTCCATGGTAAATGACCAGTCCAACTTGTCTGATGACCGCTTGATAAGCACTTGATCCACATCTGCCACGGCATCTTCCAACGCAGACCATAGATCAGGGTGAAGGGTAAAATGCACTGTACCCCCAACTAGCCGAGCCAATTGAGCAAAGAAGGGGCCGCGTCGGATATACACATCGTGACACAAGTGAATGAGGTCGTCGTCCAGTTCACCAGACAACACCCGTTTGAATTTGGTCCAACCCTCCCGGGACAAACGAATGTGAGCCGGGCACGGTTGTGTAGGGTCCGCATCACAGATGTCTCCCACCTCCTCCATGATATCGACCGTATCCGCATAAACGTACAGGAAAACCTCAGGGGTCAAGCTGAGATACGCCCGTATTATATGCTCCGTCCTGATCAGTACGTGAATGATACCAGATTTGACTGTCTCTCGTATTTATAGGGAGAACCCCGTGAGATCAAAGGATCGGGTGGTCATGTCACTGGGCTGACTGAGTCTAGCCGGATAATCAATGGCATCGTCTTCTGCCTCCGCTTCATTGCTAGACATTTGTTCATTAGGTTCTGCCGCCGCTTCTCTCAGGGCACGAGCCCACTCCAACTCGTCTGATGACCGCTCGTCCGGTGTAAACAGCTGGTCCACGATAGGCACCACTTTCTCGAAGGCTGTCCACAGATCGGGGTCTAGGGTGAAGCCTCGCGTAGGTTCTTGGTAACGGCCCAGGCGTGAGAAGAAGGGTCCAAGGTGTACGTAGATGGCATTGTCTATGTGGATGAGGTTTCCCTCGAGCTCACCGCTCAACCCCCGTTTAAATTTGGTCCAGCCGTCACGGTGTAGCGTAACCGTATTCGATACGGTCTCAGCGCGTGACCAGCAAACATCTCCACGGTCTTCCACGAGGGTGACTTTATCTTCATAGACCTGTAACCCCACCCGGAGTGTAAGGGGAAGGATGGCTCGTAGGACTGGTGACATGGTTGACCCAATGACGAACGGTGAATGACACTCCGTCTGACTGTCTTTCGTATTGATGGTCAGGTCCCTCGGCGACATGGTTGACCCAATGACGATCGGTGAATGACGCACACTGTGTCTGACCCTCGTATTTATGGTCAGGTCCCACTGTCAATGCCACAGCGTCAGGGTCAATAGGGCACAGACTAGGCCAACCAGCCGTCGCTGGTTCCGGCGTGAGCATCAAGGATGGCTGTCATAGTGCAGTAGTGGTGAGTGATAGCACACCTTTCCATCGAGTGCACTCTGTCGAGGACCGCTTCTGTGAACTCTTTCAGGATCTGGCGTCGACCCTCGTTGTCGTCGCCATCTCCAAACATGGACCGAACCACTGCTCTGTAACCCGTGAGTGAATTAACCACGGTCGCATAGGGATGGGTGTCCGTCATGGCTCTGCGATCGTAGAAATGAAGGTGTGAGGCGCAGAGAGACGTGTTTTATAGACCATGTCACACATGCGCACCTATACGTAGCTCTACGAGTGTAGTTCGTGATACGCACTATTCTGATGGGTTAGTCCAAAAAAGAGAGCAACAACAACAAAGATTACAGGTCAATCCTTTTATTATGCGTGAATCGGGCGTGACCTGGGTAGGAAACATGATAGGAATGCATGTACTGACCTGTCTGTGGAGTTTTTTCTATGTATGAGGGTCTGGGTGAATGGGGCGTGACCTGGGAACATGATGGGCTTTTTCTATGTATGAGGGGCTGGGTGAATGGGGCGTGACCTGGGAACATGATAGGAATGCATGTACTGACCTGTCTGTGGGTTTTTAACCGCCAGAATGTCGCTGACGTCCGCGCCTGCATCCGGGTATGTATGAGGGTCTGGGTGAATGGGGCCTGACCTGGGAACATGACAGGAATGCATGTACTGACCTGCCTGTGGGTGGGTTTTTTTCGCTGACGTCCGCGCCTGCATCCGGGCACTTCTATGTAGGTGTATGAAAGTGAGAATTTTTTTTAGGGGATTGCTGCATTCATTGGCCTGCTTGAACCTGACATGACCAGCTGGAACCTGCCTGACCAGCCTGAGCCTATCTCACGAGAGGAGCTACTTGCCTCACCAGTGCAACTTCACCAGCCTATCTGCCCATAGCTGCTACTTGCCTGACCAGCCTGAGCCAACAGTCATGGAGTCATCTCACCGAGCTAAGCTTCTACATCACCGTATTCGCCTCGTTGATGAGATGCAGCATGTGGCCGATATAAGTGATCTGCTTATGGTGGAAAACTTAATCCTTAAACACGGTGTGGGAGATATCATGGCGGAGAAGACCTATATGGCACGAAACAGCACCAAGATGTTCACTTGCACAACTTGCCAGAAGCAGTTTACTCGCCTGGAAGATTTGCGACGGCACGAGTCCTTCGTCCACAACGGCGCACGGTATACTTGTATAACCTGCGCACGGTCATTTAATCGGGAGGATCATTTACTGCGCCACGAACGCTCATTCCACGAGGGGACGACGGAACAATGTAATGAATGTGGTCAACTCTTCAAACGACCCAGTCAGTTAAGACGGCATCAGCGTTTGATTCATACCCCGTCTCTACGGTTTGGGTGACAACTTCCCAATAAAGAGGCACCCAGGAGGGTCAGACCCAGTGAAGATGAGCCCGGTGAGACGAATGCCACTGGTGATGCAATCACAGAGAGCCCCCCTATACCCACAGTTCAGAAGAGCCTAGATATCCAGCCAGTCCCTAGCATTACTGTTGCCAGTCATACGCCTGACGACATCGAACATTTTCTGGAAGATGCAGTGGATATTCCTAGCGATCTGTTACAGGACGCCCATCCAGTGAATGACATCTATCGGCGCCAATGGCCCTTGATACGGCACGTTTTCCACCGTGATCGCCCCAGTCCAGATATCTACAATTTCCCACTGACCGACCTCACCCGTCTACGCAGCTACGTGGAAGCCATTTTCAATGACCAAGCTACGGTCTTCAAATTGAATGTCGCATACGGGTACATCGTACGTCACAAAGAGACGGACCAGTTACGATATTATTATGCCAGTAATAACAGCCATGTGTTTGACCAGGCGTTCACCATCATTAACCGGGCGTCGCTAGAGACGATGCTGGAGAAACTGGACACCGTGGATCCCTTGAGATGGGCACATCGTGAACGCCCCAACACACAATGGGTCGTTGAGAGGGTCACCAATGCTACGTTCTTCGTTACCAAGCTGACCGACCACCCCCATCGGCTAAATGCGTCACTCTTGCACTGATGAATAGCATAACATGCCGTATATACTCTCTATGCCTACATGCTGATCGTTGACTTGAGCTCAGTAAACATTAAATGTGACGGTGCGTTAAATAATAAAACATGGTGTTTGATATTTCAATTTGTTCTGCTGTGAACATTCTAAACATACCCAGGGCGGCTTCCCCAGCCTGCGTATGATGTAACATTGAGGATAATAAACTGTATAAACATTGCTGAACTTGTTGTTATTCACGACAACCGCTATCTACTATACTTGGATGAAATATATACCCCGATCTGATATAGTGCCCTTGCACACTTCCGGATAACCCGCATGGGCAGACTATTGAACACGGACGAACCATGAGTCCAGTCGGATGCTTCACATTGATATCTCACTCGACTCCATCAGACCACTAGTGGCCCACTTCGACCCCAAAACGTCTATTTCCATACCCTTTTCCCACAATTCCCTGTCTGCGCATGCGCAGAATGTTGAACACGAACGACACACTAGTCCAGGCGGAGGCTCCCTCACGGGAGCTTCAAAATAAGACCTCATACGACACCATCGGACCATTAGGGGCTCACCTAGACCCCCAAACGTCTATTTCCATATCCTTTTCCCACAATTCCCTGTCTGCGCATGCGCAGAGCGTCGTACACGAACGACACACTAGCCCAGGTGGAGGCTCCCTCACGAATGCTTCACATTGATACCTCACTCGATCCAATCGGCCCACTAGTGGCCCATCTACACCCTAAAACGTCTATTTCCATACACTTTCTCTACTGCGCATGCGAAGAATGACGTCAGCTCCACGTCACACCCAACCCGTTGGATACTCCCTCACGACTGCTTCACATTGATACCTCATACGACTCCATCGGCCCAATAGTGGCCCACCTAAACCCCAAATCGTCTATTTCCATACACTTTCTCTACTGCGCATGCGCAGAATGACGTCATTTCCACGTCGCACCCAGCCCGTTGGATACTCCCTCACGTATACTTTACATTGATATCTCACTCGACACAATCGGTCCATTAGCGGTCCCTACAAATTGCCGAACATTCTCACGAAAACCCACGGATTTGGGACTACTTTCGGTCCGCGGAGGCAGACCGCATCACCGCCAGACCGCATCACCGAGGAGGAATAAATGCCGCCAAGGTCACGCCCCATTCATCCAGACCGGATGTGACGTCATACCTGCGCACAACACTCCTGCGCACACCGCCCCAATACCGCCCCATTTTTGAACACTCCTGCGCACACCACTTTCTCGCGCATGCGCAGTGAGGCGCCATTGGCTCAAAATCAGTAAACACTACTACTGTTATCTGTAGTTTTCTTCAAATCCAGTGAAGGTGGATATATATCCTTCACTGCGTCATTTATATAGCGATTATCCACAGCGAGAAGATCGTCTATATAGCGTTTGGTGAATGAGAAGGAACGGGCTTTGAATGGATCGATTTTTGAAAGCGCCTGCATATAGTCATATACATAAGAGAACAGATATTGGTCAGCCAATAGGGGTGCACAATTAGTACCCATTGGAATATCTATATGCTGTTGATATATTGTGTTGCCAAATTTCACATAGATATTTCTAGTGAGAAATTCAAGCAACTCTATCAACAAAGAAACATCCCATGAATGATATCTCTTGTATGTAGTAGAGCTAAAGAATGCTTTATGGCTTCCGACATTAATATATCTACGATCAGTTTTCTTGAACACAGATACTATTAATGAACTTAGACGGTCAATAAGGTCCTGATGAGAGATTGTGGTATAGAGAGTCGAGAAATCCCATGTGGATACATGTCTATACGGTAGTTCTTCCGTAAGACATTTTGAGTTTTTCAATATCCACATACATTCAACGCCAGAGTTTTTAGAAATAGTGGCGCAATACCTTTCCCAAAATGCTTTTACCTCCTGAAGGGCCCTCGTCAACAAGTGAAGCCCTACACAGGAAATCTGGAGACATCAAGAATTACAGAATAAAAGTGGAAATTATGGCGACAGAACAGATTGGAAGACCACTAAGGGGAGGTAGAAGAAATCGAACCATCAGGATTCTGGTTAAAGATATTGGTACTACAGCAAGTGAAGCTGAAACCCAGGAAAGCGCTGATGAAATCGAGGAAGACGTCACATTGGGCACTCCAACATCACCTAAGGCACAGTCCTCGGTGGTGAATGTATTCCCAGCATCACATGAGAATATTTTGGAGTCCATGCAAAAGCCGGGTATACTTCCGGCTGATTTAGGTTATTTTACCCAGAATACCTCTGGCCTACCAAGAGAACGCATACTACAGCGTGGATCTGCAGGCGAAGCCTACCAGCTACAGAAAGAAGTAGCCGATACAATTGGAACTGTATTGAAAGCAGCGATGGCAGAGTTGTCAGCAACATTAACGGGGGTTATTAAGGAAGTGGGTACTGCATCAAAAGAGAAAAGAGCAGCCATGGTGGTGACAGACGAAGCAAAACATCAAGTGATGACAACAGACATGTGCGAGCCAGCATTTCTCGCACCAGACCTTCAGACAGGGCCTACAGACGTTCCAATGTGGATCCTCTAGCGATGAAGCACCATCTAGTACTAGTGTTTTCGTCTCAAGATCGAAAAACCAAAACGCCAAGTTACCGCCATTCACTGGGTCTGAAATGTGGGAGGTTTGGTTTAATAGATTTGAGGACGTAGCCATGCTAAAAGGGTGGACGGCTGCAGACAAACTCGGTGAGCTGTTACCCCGGATACAGGGTAAAGCTGAGGAATTTGTATATGGACAACTGCCTAGGAAAGTAAAAAGTAACTTTACTCTACTGGTTGATGAGCTTGATCATCGTTTCAAGAAAGTAGAAACTGCGAAACGTTTCGGGCCACAATTCAGTAATCGTTGCCAGAAACCTGGAGAAAGTGCAGAAAACTATGCCGCAGATTTGAAAAGATTATACGACAAGGCTCATGCGAAGCGGGACAGAGAAACCAGAAGAGAAGATCTGCTGAGAAAGTTCCTAGATAGCCTTAATGATGAAAAGGCACGATTTCCTGTTGAATACATTAAGGAACCAGGAAATGTGGATGAAGCTGTGTATGAGGCAGTTGATTTTCCAGAGACACAGCACCGAACTAGTTTCAATGAAGACAGACGAACAAGGAAGCCAACACGTATTGTGAAAAACGTCAGTGATGACGAGGAGTACCCACCTGAGCCAAAGGATGGAGTTCGAGCAGCAATACAGACTCGTGGTAAGAAGAAATGGAGCCAGGATAAGCCAGAGGCCGTTGGAAACACTAGCGATAAGAAAACATGCACATAGATACCCGATGATTGTGTATCAGAAGTACAGAAGTTGAGAGCAGATTTCACCAAGATGTTTGACGCTCTGAACGGTAAGATAAAGTCCATTTTACTGAATACACAACCAACGAGTATATAGGAAAAGGATGTATCAGCAGCCCCCATCTCAAGCCCGTGGCACTGCAGCAACCAAGCAATCAGGAGAGAGGAATCAGTTCACAGGATGCTTTCGCTGTGGAGGAAATCACTTCATCCGAGATTGCACATATCAAGTCCCGGGCAGTTAAATGTTTCGGCCAAACCATTTCTACCTGGTCGGGGTAAAACTCAACGTCATGAAAATAATTACTTCCAGAATTCAGCTATTAACGTTCAACACAATAATCCAGAGTTAACAAACTTGCAGGGATCAGTCAATAGGCCGAGAGACGGTCCCCAGTTATACAGGCTTGTCTATCAACCCACTTGAAAACAACCCACTTAGCAGTGATATTCCAGCTCTTAACACTGAAACTATACGGAGGGAAGAACCCAGGTATGACGGTGTTTATGTCAGTCGAACCTTGCAGGGGACGGAGGTCACATACACCGTGGATACTGGAGCTACAGCTACCATAGTGTCCGACTGCGTCTACTCTAAGATACCACAGAACCAGAGACCAGAATCCGCCTTTTACGCTATTCCTAATGCCGGTTTCGGCCGCAAGGTGGCGCTAGCGCTCACGGCACTTTGGTCTGTTCCGGTTTAGCTGTCTGCTACTGTAAACATGTGCAGGAGGGAAGGCGGGTATTGTATTTCGCCTCGTTTCGTCAGATTTTCTCACTGATGGAGACGTCCTTGGTAGTTTACGTAATTATAGTCATCAAGTCTAATTTTTACTCGTTTGTACAAGCATAATAAAAGCCGCTTTGTCAACAAATACATGATATAATAATTAGATAATTAAAAAATTAAAAATAAGTAGCTATTAGTGCAAAAACTACTTCCTCAGTATTGATGAGAAGTTAGAAGACATATGGCACATTAATTTCCCGTTCAGTGTGTCTGTTCACAATAAAATTATGAAACACTACCAGCAGTCCCAACTGAGGCGGGTTGGGTTCTTGTTTATCACATTATAATCATACAGCTACATTAACAGCTACATGGTAGTCGGGTTAACTAATAATCCGATTATTTCTCACAGTACTTGATCAAACAAACTGGCCCCTGCTGATTGTTTTCAGTAGAGTGTGGTTTAATCAGGCTGAACTGCCGGCCACCCACCATGTTTTATAACAACAACAACGACGAGCTTTGATTGCCCAATTTGTTGATAAGGCGGATTTTATTATGCTTGTACAAACGAGTAAAAATTAGACTTGATGACTATACTTACGTCCAAGGACGTCTCCATCAGTGAGAAAATCTGACGAAACGAGGCGAAATACAATACCCGCCTTCTCTCCTGCACATGTTTACAGTAGCAGACAGCTAAACCGGAACAGACCAAAGTGCCGTGAGCGCTAGCGCCACCTTGCGGCCGAAACCGGCATTAGGAATAGCGCAAAAGGCGGATTGAAGATGACTGGGGAAAGGGGACTTGCCTGTGCTGACGGCAGGAAGCTGCCTTTTTCAGGTATTTCTCGGGTCACTTCATCTTGAACGTGAGCTAGCTGTTGCCAACATAGAGGATGATGTTTTGCTGGGCACATATATTCTACAAAAGGGACCATGTGGGCCAGCAGACCTATTGCTAAGTGAGGGACATATGGTGTTGGAGAACGTAATCATCCCATTGGAGCAGATTACTTCAAGTCTAAGAAAAGTGAAGGCGGCGGACCATTTTGTGATTCCAGGAATGGCCGAAATGGTGATAGATGTATTCGTGGATAGAGCTGAGAATGAGCCAGATGATCGTGCTGTCATGATACAAGCATTGCCGCAATTTACTGAAGCTCATAGTCTGATTGTCGCTCCATGTCTTGTGAATGTCGCAGATAACGTTACTGTCAAGGTCCGGGTGTTAAATCCATTTCCTGACCCTAAATCCATCAAACAAGATGGAAATGTAGGTTTTGCTGAAGCCATCAACTCTGGAGATGTTAAAGTAGCTGTAGAGAAAGAAGACATTTTGAAAACGGAGAATTTTGATTCCGTGAAAAGGATCCTGCTGCTGAATAGCATCTCTGTGACCCAGCCAGGTTTCGGTGCAGCTAGGGGTATTGAAGATAAGGCATTCTGTGAGGGTAGAAGTGACCTTAGTATGGATATTCCCTCGCACCTTTCAACCCTTTACGAAGAGACAGTGGGGGACTTGAACTCTTCGAAACACGAAGAAGTGACAACACTGCTTACAAAATTTCAGCAAGTTTTCTCCAAAGACAATTGTGACAGGTCTAACACACATAGTGGAGCACGGTATAGATGTTGGTCAGACTAGGCCAATCAGGCAGCCACCAAGACGACTTCCACTAGCAGTTGCAGGTGAAGAAAAGGCAGCCATTGAGAAGCTACAGAAGCAGGGTTCAATAAGACCTTCCACATCACCTTGGGCTTCACCAATAGTGTTAGTGAGGAAGAAAAATGGCACAGTGCGCCCATGTATTGATTATCGTCGCGTTAATGCTGTAACGCGGAAAGATGCTTTTCCTCTACCTAGAACTCAGGACTGCCTGGATTCTTTGGAAGGAGCTGTCTGGTTTTCAACCCTCGACTTAACCTCGGCTTATAATCAGGTGCCGATCAAGAAAGAAGATATCCCGAAGACGGCTTTTGTGACAAGACACGGTTTATTTGAATACACCTCCATGCCTTTTGGGCTATGCAATGCGCCAGCAACATTTCAGAGACTCATGGAGTTAGCTCTGAGTGGTCTCCAATGGACCAAGTGTCTCATTTATCTCGATGACGTGATTGTGTTTGGTAGGACATTCGATGAACACTTGGAGCGACTTCAGGAAGTTCTCACAAGAATTGAGAATGCCGGACTGAAGCTGAAGCCATCAAAGTGTGAGATTTTCAAAAGACAAGTAACGTTTTTAGGGCACATCATTTCACAGGAGGGAATTCTGCCTAATCCGGACAATGTGAAGAAACTTGTGGAATGGCCCACCCCAAGGAACGTAACTAATGTCCGTGCTTTACTAGGAATGGGTAGCTACTACAGGAGATTCGTGAAGAACTTTTCACAGATTGTCAAACCCCTCACAGAGCTCACAGAGAAGAACAATGTCTTCAAATGGACCCCAGAATGCCAGACCGCATTTGATGAGCCGAAGGCGATTTTGGTCAGCCCAGATATCATGGGGTACCCGAAGGACGACTGCCAGTTTGTGTTGGACACCGATGCTTGTGACGTGAGCATAGGAGCTGTGGCGTCACAGATTCAAGATGGGAGAGAGCGGGTAATCTCTTATGGCAGTAGGACACTGAATAAAGCAGAAAGGAATTACTGCGTTACTGATCGTGAGTTACTAGCAGTGAAGCATTTTACTGAGTACTTCAAGCATTATCTTTTAGGTAGAAGATTTTTAGTGAGGACCGATCATCAAGCCTTGAAGTGGTTGGTCAGTCTCAAGGAGCCTAAAAACAGAATTGCTCGATGGATTGAGATGTTATCGGCTTTTGACTTCGAGATTGAACATCGGGCAGGCAAAAGTCATGGTAATGCTGATGCCATGTCAAGATGCCCAAACCCACGACAGTGTGTGTGCCCCGACAAACCACTGAGCTGTGGACCATGCTCTAGATGTGACAAGAGGTCATCCGATATGGACAGCTCACTTTCTGAAAGAGACGTCAGTATAAATAGGGTGGTAAAGACAAAACGGGATTCAAAACTGTGGAAAACAGTGATACATACCTACCTGATGAATGTTGTCTTCTTAGTGTTCTTTCATTAGAGGATTTATGTGTGGATGACTGGCGTGGTCAACAACAGAAACCAGACGAAAGTGGAGAAGAAAAACATCAAGACACAGTCGGTGTATCTGATGTATCTGGATTTCCATGTTGGAGAGAATATTGGGAATCATTCTCCAAGTCGATATCTGATGTAACTAGAAACTTAAAGAGATTGGGTGTTCGGACAGCCACATGCGCTGGGAAGAAGCATGATACAGTCTGTCGTATTACGGAAACACCGTGGATACAGGGGTATTCAATGACGACCTTGCGGAAGAACCAACTTGAAGATCCAGACTTAGGTCCAGTTGTGAAATGGTACACGAGTGGTAAGAGGCCTTTTGGTGCTGAAGTTTGCGCAGCAAGTCCAGCTACTCGCCAGTACTGGAATAACTGGAATAACCTGACATTGAAGGATGGGGTGCTCTTCCGGAGATTCGTACGAAAAGGTGCCAGTGGTGAGCACTGGCAGTTCTTGGTGCCAAGATCGATGAGAGAGTATGTGTTGAAAAACATGCATGACTCTGTTCTCTCTGGACATCTGGGACGCAAGAAGACTAAAGAGAAAACTCTACAGACATTTTATTGGTTTGGCATTCGCGATGATGTGGAAAATTGGATCATGAGATGTGGCCAATGTAGTGCCAGTAAGCCTCCACCACGAATGCCGCATGCACCCTTAGGTGACATGAGAGTAGGAGCACCGCTGGATCGGCTGGCAACAGACATTCTTGGGCCGTTACCTGAAACGCCACGACGAAACAGGTATGTCTTGATTATAACTGACCATTTTAGAAATTGGGTGGAGGTGTTACCAGTGCCAGACCAGACAGCGGTAACCTGTGCTCAGAAGATTTTGAATGAAGTCCTTTGTAGGTTTGGTTGTCCTTTGGATATACATTCTGACCAGGGATCGAATTACCGCAGCGAAGTGTTTGCTGAGTTATGCAGATTTCTAGAGATCAGGAAAACACAGACGTCTTCGCGGCACCCTCAGCGTAATGGCAAAGTTGAACGATTTAACAGGACACTTGTACGCATGGTTCGAGCCTACTTAAGAGGTGAGCAAAGGGATTGGGATCTTCATCTGGGATGTCTAGCTGCGGCGTACCGTGCAACACCCCATGAAAAGACAGGGTTAACCCCAAACCTGCTAATGCTAGGGCGAGAAGTCAGAATACCCGCAGAAGTTGTTTTTGGAAGCGGTACCGATCCACTGGGAGATGCGATGACATCTTATGGGGACTATGTAGACAAGCTGAAAGAGAGGCTGCAGCATGCCCATGATGTAACAAGGGATAGGCTGAAAACTACAGCAAAACGGCAAAAGCAGAGCTATGATGCTAAATCAGCCCTATACACCTATCAACCCGGTGATTATGTGTGGTATTTTCAGGACTTTCGGAAGAAGGGCCTGAGTCAAAAGCTGATGCAACCATACGCCAGTCCATATGTGATCTTACAAAGGTTGAACGACCTGGACTACATCATACAGCTAGATGCGAAGGGTACGAAACGGCTAATTCATCATAATAAACTAAAACCATATGAAGGGTACATCTTTCTCAAATGGGTAAAGCGTGCTGTAGATAGGGCCAAAAGGGAAGGACTTCAAGGGAAGTTGACCAAGAATTCCAGGATAACCACTGATACACACACCCAGTAGTGGATAGACATGATCCTGACACAACTGATTGTGTTGTAATTAAATATTATGGTTTATTAATGTTCATCATGTCAAACCAAGTTTCTATAAAGAAGATCTCTGATCGAGCCGTCAAGGCACTTCAAAAGCGAGGACCAGCTCTTCAGTGCACCAAGTGTGTATACAAGGGAGACAGTCAACAGATGATCAGGCATGTGGTGCTGCTTCACTTACCTCAGGACAAGCTGCCATTTGCATGCAAGGCTTGTGGAAAGCGTGGCATCAAGTTGGATGAAATTAAGAGGCATGTACAGACGGAGCACCCAGGATATGATGAAAGTACTTACATTGGGGGAACCAGGAAACCATATTCAATCAAACCAGAGGATGCCACCAGCCTATCTCATGAAGACTCACTAGCACATTATGAGGGGAGATGTGCAGCATTGGAATCAAGTCAAGACCACTTCGAGTGAAGGGAAATCAGCAGAGAGTACAGAGGCGTCTCTGCCAGCCCCTCCGATTTCAGAGAAACAGGTGGAAGCAGCCCAATCAATAGACATGTCAGTCTTCAACGACCTAATGAACAGTCGCCCTGACTTGAACGAGGAGTTGGCACACTTGACGGAATTAAAGCAAGTTGTTGCTTCAATCCCAGAAGACCCGTTAAAGGTAGTGTGAGTCTCCCACCGAAGTCCCCGGATATGATCACTAAAAATGATGTACCCCCAACAACTGATGTTGTGCCTGCCGAGGACACTGCGGCTAAGAGCACCCATACTATTAACCTCTTTGAGTGCTTCCAGGTGATACATTCTGGCAATATCGAAGATGATATTCGTAAAGCCACCAACCAGCCATCACTATATTTGACCGAGTTCACACCTTTCTCTCCAGACCTCATACAGACCCAAAACTCCTTTCACAGAGCTGCCACAGAAACCTGAGGTATGGTAATACTTCATATTTATTTACAGATAACTGCAGAACCAATTTAAATGTTAAATGTCCCTAAATCCATAACTCTGCTTTGACTCCCTGTATGAGCCAGGATATTTATATCCAACGAAATCATGGGGTTACTGTCAGATTACTGGACTACATAGACATTTCTCATATAGTTCCTCATCAAGTGAAGCTAGACAACCATTTGGCAGCATTCTGAAGTATTGAAAGTTGTATACAGCTCAAATTATTCTTGCACCCATTGAACTCATTGGGTCTAACAGTATTCAACTACAGCGGCCTATATTAGATTCAAGTGGTCAACCCCATGAACTCATTGGGTCCAACAGTATTCAACTACAGCGGCCTATATTAGATTCAAGTGGTCAACCCCATGAACTCATTGGGTCTAACAGTATTCAACTACAGCGGCCTATATTAGATTCAAGTGGTCAACCCCATGAACTCATTGGGTCTAACAGTATTCAACTACAGCGGCCTATATTAGATTCAAGTTGTCAACCCCAGGAACTCATTGGATCTGAACAGTATTTAAATACAGCCATTCCGCAGCTTCCATACACTTCAGCAAGCCTCCACCCAATGAATGCATAGATATTTCACTAGTATTTAGATTATGCAAGATGAAACAACACTGAACAACGCTTATACGAATAAAAGAAGAGTCTATTTTATCCTGAGAAATACATCTTGAGTTTAAGTTTCTTCTTGTTTGTGTTTCCTGGTCTTCATTGGTGCAGGGTCAACATATAACAGCATAGGGTGTGTTATTTATCCAAGCTGATAAATCCGTTTGACAACCCTAGGTTTTCATATGTTGATTGCCTGAAATATATCTGTCGTAACTGGAATTCACTTGAGCTTAGCGACTGCGTGATCGCTACAATATGGCTTGTTCCAATAGTTCTTGAAACGTGCCATTCTATCTATAGGCATATTCTCTGTATGTTATCTCTCAAATATTTGCAGGGTTTATTGGAAGACGACCATGTCTAAGTCGGGGCCGATTTCTCGACCGTTTTCTCGTTCTCTATACTGAAAGAATAACTGAAATTACAACGCATATGAGGGAAGCGGGAAGAGGTGCCGACATACTGACAGAGCCATATGACTTCACAGTATAGACTTCTGGTTAACCTATTCTAAAGCACATACCAAGAATCTAACGATTCGTGATATGTGTTGTATATCAGGCACGCTTTTCTTGTACCTGATCATGTGGCAACTTGGATGACATGACCACACGGCCATGCATAATCGGTATTAAATACAAATCTAGAGAGCTATGATGGAAATGCTCTGACAAATCGTATATTGGTGATTGGTGAGCTGCGTCGCTGTGACAACTCGTACGCTGGGGATTGGTGAGCTGTATTGTCTTCAGATGAAAATGACGGCATTTAACACAAAAGACTAGTCTGTAAGGCCCGATGTCGACCCGGCATCAACTTCCCACAATGTCAACATATATCACAGACCAAAAGGTCTGTACAGGGGGCGGGCCTCGGGGACGAAACGTCCACCAGCAAAATCTCGCCATATACAGGTAAAAATTACAACGCATATACAGGAAGTGGGAAGAGGTACCGACATACTGACAGAGCCATATGACTTCACAGTATAGTCTTCTGGTTAACCTATTCTAAAACACATACCAAGAATCTAACGATTCCTGATATGTGTTGTATCTCTGGTACGCGTTTATTGTACCTGTTCATGTGGCAACTTGGATGACATGACCATACGGCCCCAAGCACCGGCATAAGCGGAATTAGATACAAATCTAGAGAGCCATACCCTAATAGATTACAATAATTTCCCCCACTTTACTGCCTCCTATGAGAAAACGTAACATTATATGTTTTGGAAAGGTTTGCATTTACTGTCACCTATACTTTTTCCGCTGTCCTTAAAGCAAAACAGAGCCGCTTTTCGGAAACTTGAGAAAAACTGTTTTGGTAACTTTTGCTCTAACCGCTCTATATGAATCTCCGAGAAAACGCAAGAAAGCCTCGTTTGTGTAACGTTTTCTATTCTATTCACTCCCCCCCCCTCTTCTTTGAAGAAAGGCATCAATATCTTATCTTAGTAACTTTTCCTCTCATATCTCAGTATGCATGGATGTTTTCTACGGATGACAGCTGCTCAATGAAAATTAAATCTCACGCCTGTAACCAGATACATATTATAATTGACAGAATCGCCACGGAATATACAGGTAAAATTGGAGTATTTGTAATAATTAGAAGAACATATCACCGTTTTGGTTATAAAATGCATTATAAGCATAAAATAGCTCACAGAAATGCGATACATACAATTTGTTTGCTGAATTTCATCTAGAGGAATATTCCCCATCATAAACGTATATACTTATGTATATGTGTATGTTCCCATCCCATCCCCGATCATCGATGCAAGAATCTCGTGTTGAAAACGTCCCTCGTCCCGTGTCCTACGTCCCTCTTTGTCCTGACGGTCGTATACATTGGCCCGTAGCCTGTTATCCATATATGAAGAACTTATTAAGAGGTTTAGACAGATTGGATATTCACTCTATATTGGTTGGATATTGGGTATTCGTGGGATGTTTGGAATTTGTTGAATATTGGCGAATTCGGTGGATACTCGGGCTGCGACGTATTTGAAATCGCAATTCATCTTATATCTATACAAATCCTGGTTATTACAAGCGTCAGGTCCGTCATTCATAATTCAGCCGTCGTCCATTAAAGAATATCCGCGTCCATAATCCAAAGACCTATTCCATATTCCATATAACACTATTAGCACAAAAATCATAGTATACAAAAACTGGTATTTGCCTATTATTAACTCCATCATGCTTTCGTGGATTTGGATGGGGATGGAACACATTCTCCAGCTAGGATCTGGCCTGGGCGCTGATTCCAGCTCACCCTCTCTCTCACCCAATTCTTTCCTGCATCCTACTGCGTCTTTATTTTAACTTTCATCTTCGTTTCCCAACATCGCAAATAGTTCACACAGCTGCACGTTCAAGTATATTCCTGCTGCATTCCCCCAGTTATCTCGGATAAGGCATATTTAACCTTTAATTAACACATAACAACAGGTGATTCATAAGATAGTTATTAATATAGAAGGAACATAGGATACGGATAGCAAGGTTCCACGATTTTTCCCAGTATACTGGACGAAGGTATTGCCCGAAATACCCGTGTTCACTGAGCGAAAAATGCGACAGGAAATTTGGGTGAGACCACACATGTTATGTTATAAGAAGGGTACATACGGGCTTGACCAATTGTATTCGTATATAATAACTCGCATTTACCGAATGTTTCTCTGTTCATGTGAATTCGATCTACCGCTCGCTCACACAGGTGGTACTCAAAACTCATCTATTCTTATCTTGTAATTTGGACATTCATATTTTCGGTACCTCGTCAATTGATATACCCTATCGAATTCCTCTTATGATGAAGTCATCCCTGCAGTATTCATGACATGGCTTCCACAGCGAAAGCGTGGTTATAGAAACATCGTATTATCCACGAACAACTTATCATTTTGAATATAATAGAATAGACTATTATTTTATTTCGCAATCTTACCCAAAGAGGCTAAAAGCTCAACATATAATTGTACATATACACGTAAATTGAGGATAAGAGCTACCATGAACTATGAACTTCCGAACATAGAGTGATTTTTTAATAGAAAGCGTCTAGTCTGTCATTCATAATTCAGCCGTCGTCCATTAAAGAATATCCGCGTCCATAATCCAAAGACCTATTCCATATCCATATAACAGTATTAGCACCAAATTCAAAAAAGACAATCATAGTATACATAAACATAGGCTAGTTTGCTGCAAGAGAGAAGCGGTCAACAGTTTTCAATGATGCCAACAAGACATCATGATGTTCCAAAAATATAAAATCCGTATCGCTGATCAGTATTCTTAATCCACAATAATCGTTCTAAAGTCGTTATCTAGAGAATGGTGTATCTCAGTCACGCTTTGATTGTGCCTGTTCATATGAGCACCATGAGGATCTTGAAGTACATGGGTTCATACGGCCCCTAGCCCCGGGTTAAGCGGAATTAGACACAAGTTACGAAACGTAACGCCATGGATCTTGCACGCTACGTTCGTATTTTGCTATCAGCATGCGATATGTATCGCCAAATTTGAGAAACTTTGAGTGGAGGCGCTTGGAGGAATAGCCCTGTTTATAAGTTTCTGCAACAATGTTTTGTGACGTTGATTGAAATCGTCACAATTAACACAGGATCTAGCAAATGCTACTAGGCGAGATATGTATACGCCATATGCAGGTCCCAATGGAATATTACCCTCCAGAAAGGGATAGTTTACGATGTCGAAATTGTAATCATCTCTTTTGTCATAAAGTCGACGAGAGAGAATGCCCGCTTCATTTTTGTAGAGATAGAGATCTAAATATGATGTGCCTGTAGGGCTATCAGTAGTTTACATCAAATCCAGTGAAGGTGTATATATATCCTTCACTGCGTCATTTATATAGCGATTATCCACAGCGAGAGGATCGTCTATATAGCGTTTGGTGAATGAGAAGGAACGGGCTTTGAATGGATCGGTTTTGAAAGCGCCTGCATATAGTCATATGCTATATATGCTGTTGATATATTGTGTTGCCAAATTTCACATAGATATTTTTAATGAGAAATTCGAGCAACTCTATAAACAAAGAAACATCCCATGAATGATATCTCTTGTATGTAGTAGAGCTAAAGAATGCTTTATGGCTTCCGACATTAATATATCTACGATCAGTTTTCTTGAACACAGATACTATTAATGAACTTAGACGGTCAATAAGGTCCTGATGAGGGATTGTAGTATAGAGATCCTGACCCTAAATCCATCAAACAAGATGAAAATGTAGGTTTTGCTGAAGCGGTCAACTCTGGAGATGTTAAAGTAGCTGTAGAGAAAGAAGACATTTTGGAAACGGAGAATTTTGATTCCGTGAAAAGGATCATGCTGCAGAATAGCATCTCTGTGATCCAGCCAGGTTTTGGTGCAGCTAGGGGTATTGAAGATACGGCATCCTGTGGGGGTAGAAGTGATCTTATTATGGATATTCCCTCGCACCTTTCAACCCTTTACGAAGAGACAGTGGGAGACTTGATCTCTTCGAACACCAAGAAGTGACAACACTGCTTATAAAATTTCACCAAGTTTTCTCCAAAGATGAGTGTGACTTAGGTCTAACACACATAGTGGAGCACGGTATAGATGTTGGTCAGACTAGGCCAATCAGGCAGCCACCAAGACGACTTCCACTAGCAGTTGCAGGTGAAGAAAAGGCAGCCATTGAGAAGCTACAGAAGCAGGGTTCAATAAGACCTTCCACATCACCTTGGGTTTCACCAATAGTGTTAGTGAAGAAGAAGAATGGCACAGTGCGCCCATGTATTGATTATCGTCGTGTTAATGCTGTAACGCGGAAAGACGCTTTTCCTCTACCTAGAACTCAGGACTGCCTGGATTCTTTGGAAGGAGCTGTCTGGTTTTCAACCCTCGAATTAACCTCTGCTTATAATCAGGTGCCGATCAAGAAAGAAGATATCCCGAAGACGGCTTTTGTGACAAGACACGGTTTATTTGAATACACCACCATGCCTTTTGGGCTATGCAATGCGCCAGCAACATTCCAGAGACTCATGGAGTTAGCTCTGAGTGGTCTCCAATGGGCCAAGTGTCTCATTTATCTCGATGACGTGATTGTGTTTGGTAGGACACTCGATGAACAGTTGGAGCGACTTCAGGAAGTTCTCACAAGAATTGAGAATGCCGGACTGAAGCTGAAGCCATCTAAGTGTGAGTTTTTCAAAAGACAAGTAATGTTTTTAGGGCACATCATTTCACAGGAGGAAATTCTGCCTAATCCGGACAATGTGAAGAAACTTGTGGAATGGCCCACCCCAAGGAACGTAACTGATGTCCGTGCTTTACTAGGAATGGGTAGCTACTACAGGAGACTCGTGAAGAACTTTTCACAGATTGTCAAACCCCTCACCGAGCTCACAAAGAAGAACAATGTCTTCAAATGGACCCCAAAATGGCAGACCGCATTTGATGAGCTGAAGGCGATTTTGGTCAGCCCAGATATCATGGGGTATCCGAAGGACGACTGCCAGTTTGTGTTGGACACCGATGCTTGTGACGTGAGCATAGGAGCTGTGCTGTCACAGATTCAAGATGGGAGAGAGCGGGTAATCTCTTATGGCAGTAGGACGCTGAATAAAGCAGAAAGGAATTACTGCGTTACTGATCGGGAGTTACTAGCAGTGAAGCATTTTATTGAGTACTTCAAGCATTATCTTTTAGGTACAAGATTTTTAGTGAGAACCGATCATCAAGCCTTGAAGTGGTTGTTCAGTCTCAAGGAGCCTAAAAATAGAATTGCTCGATGGATTGAGATGTTATCGGCTTTTGACTTTCAGATTGAACATCGGGCAGGCAAAAGTCATGGTAATGCTGATGCCATGTCAAGATGCCCAAACCCACGACAGTGTGTGTGCTCCGACGAACCACTGAGCTGTGGACCATGCTCTAGAGGTGACAAGAGGACATCCGATATGGACAGCTCACTTTCTGAAAGAGACGTTAGTATAAATAGGGTGCCAAAGACAAAACGGGATTCAAAAATGTGGAAAACAGTGATACATACCTACCTGATGAATGTTGTGTTCTTTCTCCTTAGTGTTCTTTCATCAGAGGATTTATGTGTGGATGACTGGCGTGGTCAACAACAGAATCCAGACGAAAGTGGAGAAGAAAAACATCAAGACACAGTCGGTGTATCTGAAGTATCTGGATTTCCATGTTGGAGAGAATATTGGGAATCATTCTCCAAGTCGATATCTGATGTAACTGGAAACTTACAGAGATTGGGTGTTCGGACAGCCACATGCGCTGGGAAGAAGCATGATACAGTCTGTCATATTACGGAAACACCGTGGATACAGGGGTATTCAATGACGACCTTGCGGAAGAAGCAGCTTGAAGATCCAGACTTAGGTCCAGTGGTGAAATGGTACACGAGTGGTAAGAGGCCTTTTGGTGCTGAAGTTTGCGCAGCAAGTCCAGCTACTCGCCAGTACTGGAATAACTGGAATAACCTGACATTGAAGGATGGGGTGCTCTTCCGGAGATTCGTACGAAAAGGTGCCAGTGGTGAGCACTGGCAGTTCTTGGTGCCAAGATCGATGAGAGAGTATGTGTTGAAAAACATGCATGACTCTGTTCTCTCTGGACATCTGGGACGCAAGAAGACTAAAGAGAAAACTCTACAGACATTTTATTGGTTTGGCATTCGCGATGATGTGGAAAATTGGATCATGAGATGTGGCCAATGTAGTGCCAGTAAGCCTCCACCACGAATGCCGCATGCACCCTTAGGTGACATGAGAGTAGGAGCACCGCTGGATCGGCTGGCAACAGACATTCTTGGGCCGTTACCTGAAACGCCACGACGAAACAGGTATGTCTTGATTGTAACTGACCATTTTACAAATTGGGTGGAGGTGTTACCAGTGCCAGACCAGACAGCGGTAACCTGTGCTCAGAAGATTTTGAATGAAGTCATTTGTAGGTTTGGTTGTCCTTTGGATATACATTCTGACCAGGGATCGAATTACCGCAGCGAAGTGTTTGCTGAGTTATGCAGATTTCTAGAGATCAGGAAAACACAGACGTCTTCGCGGCACCCTCAGCGTAATGGCAAAGTTGAACGATTTAACAGGACACTTGTACGCATGGTTCGAGCCTACTTAAGAGGTGAGCAAAGGGATTGGGATCTTCATCTGGGATGTCTAGCTGCGGCGTACCGTGCAACACCCCATGAAAAGACAGGGTTAACCCCAAACCTGCTAATGCTAGGGCGAGAAGTCAGAATACCCGCAGAAGTTGTTTTTGGAAGCGGTACCGATCCACTGGGAGATGAGATGACATCTTATGGGGACTATGTAGACCAGCTGAAAGAGAGGATGCAGCATGCCCATGATGTAACAGGGGATAGGCTGAAACTACAGCAAAACGGCAAAAGCAGAGCTATGATGCTAAATCAGCCCTATACACCTATCAACCCGGTGATTATGTGTGGTATTTTCAGGACTTTCGGAAGAAGGGCCTGAGTCAAAAGCTGATGCAACCATACGCCAGTCCATATGTGATCTTACAAAGGTTGAACGACCTGGACTACATCATACAGCTAGATGCGAAGGGTACGAAACGGCTAATTCATCATAATAAACTAAAACCATATGAAGGGTACATCTTTCTCAAATGGGTAAAGCGTGCTGTAGATAGGGCCAAAAGGGAAGGACTTCAAGGGAAGTTGACCAAGAATTCCAGGATAACCACTGATACACACACTCAGTAGTGGATAGACATGATCCTGACACAACTGATTGTGTTGTAATTAAATGTTATGGTTTATTACAGTTCATCATGTTAAGCCAAGTTTCTATAAAGAAGATCTCTGATCGAGCCGTCAAGGCACTTCAAAAGCGAGGACCAGCTCTTCAGTGCACCAAGTGTGTATACAAGGGAGACAGTCAACAGATGATCAGGCATGTGGTGCTGCTTCACTTACCTCAGGACAAGCTGCCATTTGCATGCAAGGCTTGTGGAAAGCGTGGCATCAAGTTGGATGAAATTAAGAGGCATGTACAGACGGAGCACCCAGGATATGATGAAAGTACTTACATTGGGGGAACCAGGAAACCATATTCAATCAAACCAGAGGATGCCACCAGCCTATCTCATGAAGACTCACTAGCACATTATGAGGGGAGATGTGCAGCATTGGAATCAAGTCAAGACCACTTCGAGTGAAGGGAAATCAGCAGAGAGTACAGAGGCGTCTCTGCCAGCCCCTCCGATTTCAGAGAAACAGGTGGAAGCAGCCCAATCAATAGACATGTCAGTCTTCAACGACCTAATGAACAGTCGCCCTGACTTAAAGGAGGAGTTGGCACACTTGACGGAATTAAAGCAAGCTGTTGCTTCAATCCCAGAAGACCCGTTAAAGGTAGTGTGAGTCTCCCACCGGAGTCCCAGGATATGATCACTAAAAATGATGTACCCCCAACAACTGATGTTGTGCCTGCCGAGGACGCTGCGGCTAAGAGCACCCATACTATTAACCTCTTTGAGCGCTTCCAGGTGATACATTCTGGCAATATCGAAGATGATATTCGTAAAGCCACCAACCAGCCATAACTATATTTGACCGAGTTCACACCTTTCTCTCCAGACCTCATACAGACCCAAAACTCCTTTCACAGAGCTGCCACAGAAACCTGAGGTATGGTAATACTTCATATTTATTTACAGATAACTGCAGAACCAACTTAAATGTTAAATGTCCCTAAATCCATAACTCTGCTTTGACTCCTGTATGAGCCAGGATATTTATATCCAACGAAATCATGGGGTTACTGTCAGATTACTGGACTACATAGACATTTCTCATATAGTTCCTCATCAAGTGAAGCTAGACAACCATTTGGCAGCATTCTGAAGTATTGAAAGTTGTATACAGCTAAAATTATTCTTGCACCCATTGAACTCATTGGGTCTAACAGTATTCAACTACAGCGGCCTATATTAGATTCAAGTGGTCAACCGCATGAACTCATTGGGTCTAACCGTATTCAACTACAGCGGCCTATATTAGATTCAAGTGGTCAACCCCATGAACTCATTGGGTCTAACAGTATTCAACTACAGCAGCCTATATTAGATTCAAGTGGTCAACCTCATGAACTCATTTGGGTTAACAGTATTCAACTACAGCGGCCTATATTAGATTCAACTGGTCAACCCCATGAACTCATTGGGTCTAACAGTATTCAACTACAGCGGCCTATATTAGATTCAAGTTGTCAACCCCAGGAACTCATTGGATCTGAACAGTATTTAAATACAGCCATTCCGCAGCTTCCATACACTTCAGCAAGCCTCCACCCAATGAATGCATAGATATTTCACTAGTATTTAGATTATGCAAGATGAAACAACACTGAACAACGCTTTTACGGATAAAAGAAGAGTTTATTTTATCCTGAGAAATACATCTTGAGTTTAAGTTTCTTCTTGTTTGTGTTTCCTGGTCTTCATTGGTGCAGGGTCAACATATAACAGCATAGGGTGTGTTATTTATTCAAGCTGATAAATCCGTTTGACAACCCTAGGTTTTCATATGTTGATTGCCTGAAATATATCTGTCGTAACTGGAATTCACTTGAGCTTAGCGACTGCGTGATCGCTACAATATGGCTTGTTCCAATAGTTCTTGAAACGTGCCATTCTATCTATAGGCATATTCTCTGTATGTTATCTCTCAAATATTTGCAGGGTTTATTGGAAGACGACCATGTCTAAGTCGGGGCCGATTTCTCGACCGTTTTCTCGTTCTCTATACTGAAAGAATAACTGAAATTACAACGCATATGAGGGAAGCGGGAAGAGGTGCCGACATACTGACAGAGCCATATGACTTCACAGTATAGACTTCTGGTTAACCTATTCTAAAGCACATACCAAGAATCTAACGATTCGTGATATGTGTTGTATATCAGGTACGCTTTTCTTGTACCTGATCATGTGGCAACTTGGATGACATGACCACACGGCCATGCATAATCGGTATTAAATACAAATCTAGAGAGCTATGATGGAAATGCTCTGACAAATCGTATATTGGTGATTGGTGAGCTGTGTCGCTGTGACAACTCGTACGCTGGGGGTTGGTGAGCTGTATTGTCTTCAGATGAAAATGACGGCATTTAACACAAAAGACTAGTCTGTAAGGCCCGATGTCGACCCGGCATCAACTTCCCACAATGTCAACATATATCACAGACCAAAAGGTCTGTACAGGGGGCGGGCCTCGGGGACGAAACGTCCACCAGCAAAATCTCGCCATATACAGGTAAAAATTACAACGCATATACAGGAAGTGGGAAGAGGTACCGACATACTGACAGAGCCATATGACTTCACAGTATAGTCTTCTGGTTAACCTATTCTAAAACACATACCAAGAATCTAACGATTCCTGATATGTGTTGTATCTCTGGTACGCGTTTATTGTACCTGTTCATGTGGCAACTTGGATGACATGACCATACGGCCCCAAGCACCGGCATAAGCGGAATTAGATACAAATCTAGAGAGCCATACCCTAATAGATTACAATAATTTCCCCCACTTTACTGCCTCCTATGAGAAAACGTAACATTATATGTTTTGGAAAGGTTTCCATTTACTGTCACCTATACTTTTTCCGCTGTCCTTAAAACAAAACAGAGCCGCTTTTCGGAAACTTGAGAAAAACTGTTTTGGTAACTTTTGCTCTAACCGCTCTATATGAATCACCGAGAAAACGCAAGAAAGCCTCGTTTGTGTAACGTTTTCTATTCTATTCACTCCCCTCTTCTTTGAAGAAAGGCATCAATATCTTATCTTAGTAACTTTTCCTCTCATATCTCAGTATGCATGGATGTTTTCTACGGATGACAGCTGCTCAATGAAAATTAAATCTCACGCCTGTAACCAGATACATATTATAATTGACAGAATCGCCACGGAATATACAGGTAAAATTGGAGTATTTGTAATAATTAGAAGAACATATCGCCGTTTTGGTTATAAAATGCACTATAAGCATAAAATAGCTCACAGAAATGCGATACATACAATTTGTTTGCTGAATTTCATCTAGAGGAATATTCCCCATCATAAACGTATATACTTATGTATATGTGTATGTTCCCATCCCATCCCCGATCATCGATGCAAGAATCTTGTGTTGAAAACATAGAGTGTCCTACGTCCCTCTTTGTCCTGACGGTCGTATACATTGGCCCGTAGCCTGTTATCCATATATGAAGAACTTATTAAGAGGTTTAGACAGATTGGATATTCACTCTATATTGGTTGGATATTGGGTATTCGTGGGATGTTTGGAATTTGTTGAATATTGGCGAATTCGGTGGATACTCGGCCTGCGACGTATTTGAAATCGCAATTCATCTTATATCTATACAAATCCTGGTTATTACAAGCGTCAGGTCCGTCATTCATAATTCAGCCGTCGTCCATTAAAGAATATCCGCGTCCATAATCCAAAGACCTATTCCATATTCCATATAACACTATTAGCACAAAAATCATAGTATACAAAAACTGGTATTTGCCTATTATTAACTCCATCATACTTTCATGGATTTGGATGGGGATGGAACACATTCCCCAGCTAGGATCTGGCCTGGGCGCTGATTCCAGCTCACCCTCTCTCTCACCCAATTCTTTCCTGCACCCTACTGCGTCTTTATTTTAACTTTCATCTTCGTTTCCCAACATCGCAAATAGTTCACACAGCTGCACGTTCAAGTATATTCCTGCTGCATTCCCCCAGTTATCTCGGATAAGGCATATTTAACCTTTAATTAACACATAACAACAGGTGATTCATAAGATAGTTATTAATATAGAAGGAACATAGGATACGGATAGCAAGGTTCCACGATTTTTCCCAGTATACTGGACGAAGGTATTGCCCGAAATACCCGTGTTCACTGAGCGAAAAATGCGACAGGAAATTTGGGTGAGACCACACATGTTATGTTATAAGAAGGGTACATACGGGCTTGACCAATTGTATTCGTATATAATAACTCGCATTTACCGAAGGTTTCTCTGTTCATGTGAATTCGATCTACCGCTCGCTCACACAGGTGGTACTCAAAACTCATCTATTCTTATCTTGTAATTTGGACATTCATATTTTCGGTACCTCGTCAATTGATATACCCTATCGAATTCCTCTTATGATGAAGTCATCCCTGTAGTATTCATGACATGGCTTCCACAGCGAAAGCGTGGTTATAGAAACATCGTATTATCCACGAACAACTTATCATTTTGAATATAATAGAATAGACTATTATTTTATTTCGCAATCTTACCCAAAGAGGCTAAAAGCTCAACATATAATTGTACATATACACGTAAATTGAGGATAAGAGCTACCATGAACTATGAATAATGTGTTGGAGACAGATTAAAAAAGATTTCCGAAAATAGAGTGATTTTTTAATAGAAAGCGTCTAGTCTGCCATTCATAATTCAGCCGTCGTCCATTAAAGAATATCCGCGTCCATAATCCAAATACCTATTCCATATCCATATAACAGTATTAGCACCAAATTCAAAAAGACAATCATAGTATACATAAACATAGGCTAGTTTCCTGCAAGAGAGAAGCGGTCAACAGTTTTCAATGATGCCGACAAGACATCATGATGTTCCAAAAATATAAAATCCGTATCGCTGATCAGTATTCTTAATCCATAATAATCGTTCTAAAGTCGTTATCTAGAGAATGGTATATCTCAGTCACGCTTTGATTGTGCCTGTTCATATGCGCACCATGAGGATCTTAAAGTACATGGGTTCATACGGCCCCTAGCCCAGGGTTAAGCGGAATTAGACACAAGTTACGAAACGTAACGCCATGGATCTTGCACGCTACGTTCGTATTTTGCTATTTTGTATTTTTGGGTATGACGGACTAGACGCTTGTAATCAGCATGCGATATGTATCGCCAAATTTGAGAAACTTTGAGTGGAGGCGCTTGGAGGAATAGCCCTGTTTTATAAGTTTCTGTAACAATGTTTTATGACGTTGATTGAAATCGTCACAATTAACACAGGATCTAGCAAATGCTACTAGGCGAGATATGTATACGCCATATGCAGGTCCCAATGGAATATTACCCTCCAGAAAGGGATAGTTTACGATGTCGAAATTGTAATCATCTCTTTTGTCATAAAGTCGACGAGAGAGAATGCCCGCTTCATTTTTGTAGAGATATAGATCTAAATATGATGTGCCTGTAGGGCTATCAGTAGTTTACATCAAATCCAGTGAAGGTGTATATATATCCTTCACTGCGTCATTTATATAGCGATTATCCACAGCGAGAGGATCGTCTATATAGCGTTTGGTGAATGAGAAGGAACAGGCACATCTTATTTAGATCTCTATCTCTGTAAAAATGAAGCGGGCATTCTCTCTCGTCGAATTTATGACAAAAGAGATGATTACAATTTCGACATCGTAAACTATCCCTTTCTGGATAGTAATATTCCAGTGGGACCTGCATATGGCGTATACATATCTCGCTTAGTAGCATTTGCTAGATCCTGTGTTAAATGTGATGATTTTAATCAACGTCACAAAACATTCTTGCAGAAACTTATAATACAGGGCTATTCCACCAAGCGCCTCCACTCAAAGTTTCTCAAATTTGGCGATACATATCGCATGCTGATAGCAAAATACGAACGTAGCGTGCAAGATCTATGGCGCTACGTTTCGTAACTTGTGTCTAATTCCGCTTAACCCGGGGCTAGGGGCCGTATGAACCCATGCGCTTCAAGATCCTCATGGTACTCATATGAACAGTCACAATCAAAGCGTGACTGAGATACATCTTTTTTTTTTTAGATGACGACTCTATAACGAATATTATGGATTAAGAATACTGATCAGCGATACGGATTTTATATTTTTGGAACATCATGATGTCTTGCCGGCATCATTGAAAACTGTTGACCGCTTCTCTCTTGCAGGAAACAAGCCTATGTTTATGTATACTATGATTGTCTTTTTGAATTTGGTGTTAATACTGTTATGTGAAAAATGGAATAGGTCTTTGGATTATGGACGCGGATATTCTCTAATGGACGACGGCTGGATTATGAATGACGGACTAGACGCTTGTAATTTGAATGGTTCGGTTTTGAAAGCGCCTGCATATAGTCATATGCTATATATGCTGTTGATATATTGTGTTGCCAAATTTCACATAGATAATTTTAATGAGAAATTCGAGCAACTCTATAAACAAAGAAACATCCCACGAATGATATCTCTTGTATGTAGTAGAGCTAAAGAATGCTTTATGGCTTCCGACATTAATATATCTACGATAAGTTTTCTTGAACACAGATACTATTAATGAACTTAGACGGTCAATAAGGTCCTGATGAGGGATTGTAGTATAGAGAGTCGAGAAATCCCATGTGGATACATGTCTGTACGGTATGTGACCTTTAGCATCAAGTTCCTCCGTAAGACATTTTGAGTTTTTTTAATATCCACATACATTCAACGCCAGAGTTTTTAGAAATAGTGGCGCAATACCTTTCCCAAAATGTTTTTACCTCCTGAAGGGCCCTCGTCAATACGGTTGAAAGAAGCTTGGTGGTGCAGCTTCTAGAACCAGCTATGAATCTAGCTTTGTATGGTGATTTATGCATTTTGGGAGTCCAGTATATTTTTGGTATGTCGTTATGATTGGTTGGAAGACAAATACCTCTTTCCCTGAGAAACGTTTTGTGATTGTTAAATAAATCTTCCAGAGTAAATGAAGTTTGGGAGTAAGTAGACGTATTTGATGATGATAGGTCTACACTCAATTCTTTAACCAGCACCTGGTGATAGTAATATTTACATATGAATACTATATTATTTGGAGCTTTGTCTGCTGGGACAATGACGAATTTACTCTGGAGATTTGCAAGAACTTCTTGCGAATTGAGGTTTCTCAGTACTTCTTTTGCTTGGGGAAGAGTACTTCTGTCAATATGGCGGATTGTTTCAACGACCTTGCTTTTGGTGAGGTCCAGCCAATCAGCGAGTACTGTAGGTTCAACTTTTTCTCGCTTCGACCAATCAATAACGTACTGTTCCAATGCAGACAGGACTATCTTCTGGTCAGCCTTCAGATTTATTCTTCTCGGCTCTCTATATTTAGGTCCTTTCATCAGGAGTAACTTCAGGTCCTTATCACTCACCACATCAAGGTCACCAGTCACAACATGTTTGCATGGTGTATAGATAAAGTTCGACGATTCACAATCACAACTATAGCCTCCTGACGTGTATAAATTCCAGTCAAACTCCCTGACAGCATTGGAGTAATTGAATATTTTGGTGGCTATAGATTTAGTATACTTATATGAAATGCAAGGAGGTTCCGTGAACTTAAAATAGTTTGGTACAGCGTTGCGTACCTCTGGATCATTCATGATTCGAGGTAAATTAATAATGTCCAGTCCTGTATCTAAGTAGTTGAGTTTCAAGAAAAGCCGATCTTGAGAGGTTTCGATTATGTTCACTGGACGATACAACCGAAAATACGCTATATCTTGACATACTTTACTGATTTTTGGTAGTATTATATTTCCTGAAGACGCAGATTGTTGTATATCTCTGGCTATTCGATCTAAAGCTCTCAGAGGTAACGCATACAGAACTGTACGTAAGCTATGTATACTATTGGGTGTGTTAGATAAACCCACTAAATAATTTGAAGTGATATGATCGTGAATCATCGAACTATTAAACTTTCGCCAACCATGGCTGCGATGCCTCCGTTGATGGGGTTTAAATAGCTGCGTAATGTTGGATATATTTGAACGGCGGTTTGTAGCATTGCTGAACCCACTGACATTATCATTTAAACCAAACGGGAACACCGACCCAAGTTCTAGCATCCAGAATAATTCCCGCTCTCGGATTTTTCTCTCAAATCCAAAGGGGGAGTCATTGGTAGATGGATAGACGACGTCTATGATCTGAATACTAAAGTTATCCCAGCCATGGTCAGGTCCAGAAAAAATGCTTACCTATGAGTAATTGTTTTTTCCTAACGGATTTTCTGTGACCGTTCACCCTAAGATGGAGTCTTTGGGTGGTCTTGCCAACGTACTGTTGACCACACTTCTTACAGGAAACTAAATAAATACAGTTTGTAATAGAACAATTAAGATCAACATACGAGTTAACAGAATATGAGTTACCAGTTAGCGCGGAACTAAATGAAGCTGAAGTATTAAACAGTGGATACGTGAGACACCCACGATGTCCACACTTAGAAATCTTGAAATTAGTACATGTAGAATTCGGTGCTAAACAATCATCAAGCGTGATATTACAAGGTTTGATGTCGTGACCTTGCTTTGCTGTCAGAAATATGTCTGTCACTTGGATTGAAAAAGGCCTTAGTGCATTTCGACTGTTAGAGACTCGGCCGAGGTACCTGCACTAAGGTTCCTCGGATCTGTCTTACAATTATTTTCTTTTGTTACTTTCATTATGAGTGTAGGGATGTGCAGGGGCCCGGCCTCGGGGACAACAGCAGAATCCAGGCATACACGGACTAAAAATACAAGCGTCTAGTCCGTCATTCATAATTCAGCCGTCGTCCATTAAAGAATATCCGCGTCCATAATCCAAAGACCTATTCCATATCCATATAACAGTATTAGCACCAAATTCAAAAAAGACAATCATAGTATACATGAACATAGGCTAATTTCCTGCAAGAGAGAAGCGGTCAACAGTTTTCAATGATGCCGACAAGACATCATGATGTTCCAAAAATATAAAATCCGTATCGCTGATCAGTATTCTTAATCCATGATAATCGTTGTAAAGTCGTCATCTAGAGAATGATGTATCTCAGTCACGCTTTGATTGTGACTGTTCATATGAGTACCATCAGGATCTTGAAGTACATGGGTTCATACGGCCCCTAGCCCCGGGTTAAGCGGAATTAGACACAAGTTACGAAACGTAGCGCCATAGATCTTGCACGCTACGTTCGTATTTTGCTATCAGCATGCGATATGTATCGCCAAATTTGAGAAACTTCGAGTGGAGGCGCTTGGTGGTGTAGCCCTGTTTTATAAGTTGCTGCAACAATGTTTTGTGGCGTCACAATTAACACAGGATCTAGAAAATGCTACTAGGCGAGATATGTATACGCCATGTCCAATGTCCAATGTCATTTATAAGACTAATGGCGGATGGACTTGTGACGGTTCTGATATAAATATCGACCGCAGACAGTGTTTTGTTAGCTGGATTAGGCCAGACCATCACCAGCATATACTGTGAGCTAGTTTGAGGCTACTGATACTGATTGTTAGACCTTTTTAGCTAAGTGGCTTTTGGGTCCACAGAGACAATCTCCGAAGTTGTTCGACGTTGACATGCTTCCAGGCATTCATACTTTTACTTTGGCCATACGTACACAAATCGAATCCAATTTTCTCAATTTATTTACCCGAAATAGCTGAATATTTTCTTAAATCGGACATGCTGTATTTCGGATTTCGCCTCGAGGGAGCGATTTCGCCTCGAGGGAGCGAGAAAGAGTGAGTGGCAGCATTTCTGGTCTTCCATCCTCAAGTGGGAAGTGTCGAATTGATTCATGTGTTCGTTTTTACCTCATTCAGAGACATCGAGTTTTTCATTATCCACATATTGGTATTTTCGGCCTAAAGTGAACGTAAAGGCTGAGACAACATGCACTCTGTGGGAAAGAACTACATTGAAATAATCAAATAGCAGCAGCAAATATTTTTGAGGGTTTCTTTGCACCGAGTAGGAACGAAATTATCTCCGTTGTATTATTGTTCCCTGGCCGCCGCCATGCTGGCTATCTCACATCAGAGCAATGACGTCGTATCACCTCGTAGCTCTCTACTTCGTGGAGTTAGAAAGCGTAGAAAGCATGTAAACATAGCGACGTATGAGGAAGATAGCCTGACTTCAAGTTCTGACGAAGAGACAAATGAAGGTTTACAGGGTTACCAGTTTGAACCAAAACGCTCCGATGTCGACGAAAGTAGTGAGTAGTTCATGGAACGTTTCAGCTCGGTAAACACTTGCTGGAGACACGCAACTCAGTCAAAACACACTTGAAACAGCCGAGCTCTCCACCTCCGCCATTACAATTCGTGCTACAGCAATGCCACAACAAGGTGATACTACATGTACGTCACATGAAAATATCACGTGCTCCGTACAAGCGTTTTCATTGGCGCAAGGCCGCTGAATAAACTGATATGGCCGACTCCAGTCGATTGTTGCACCAGTCAATAATTCCGGTATTTGGGGGTTTTTTTGGAAGGGAAAAAATCACAAAAAATATTTGTTGCTGCCAAATGATACTTTTAATACAGTTCTTCTACACAGTGCATGTGTTTTCGCAGCCTTTACGTTCACTTTAACGATATCAAAAAAAGATTTTCAATGTTTCTCACAAATGATTGTATATTTAGTAGAGCTGCAATTATTAACTTTACCAGACAGTTTGCGGTTTGCTCTGAATCATGCAAGGAAATGCTGATGAATAATTCGGACACTATGGCTATGGGTCTCTTACTATTCCTAAACAAGTCAACCCTATGGCCACGGTGGATGAGAGAGCTTACCGGAGAGTAGGCGTCAGATCAGACGGTCAGTATTCAGTATCCGTGAACCGCCAACATAATAAAAATACCTTGACAGGAAGAAAATTAAAATCGATTTCGATCACGGCAGCAAGAGATACTGACGTTATTTTTGTTAGATCCTTATCAAAGTACTCTCTAATCCAAATGAGCTCGTTTGAGTAATTTTCTGCAGTATAACATATAGATCTAATGTGAACATTTAGATCTTGATAGTATAAGGTGTATGTCATTCGTATTTCATCAATTAGTCCTAATTACAACACATATAAGGGAAGTGGGAAGAGGTGCCGACATACTGACTGCGTCACATGACTTCACAGAATAGTCTTCTGGTTAACCTATTCTAAAGCACATACCCGGAATCTAACGATTCGTGATATGTGTTGTATCTCAGGTACGCTTTTATTGTACCTGTTCATGTGGCAACTTGGATGATATGACCACACGGCCCCTAGCACCGGCATAAGCGGCATTAGATACAAATCTAGAGAGCTATGATGGAAATGCTCTGACAACTCGTTTACTGGTAATTGGTGAGCTGTTTCGCTGTGACAACTCGTACATTGGAGATTGGTGAGCTGTATCGTCGTCAGATGTAAATAATGGCAATTAACACAAAAGACTAGTCTGTAAGGCCCGATGTCGACCAAGCATCAACTTCCCACAAATGCCAACATATATCAAAGACCAGAAGGTCTGTACAGGGGGCGGGCCTCGGGGACGAAACGTCCACCAGCAGAATCTCGCCATACACAGGTAAAAATTGCAACACATATAAGGGAAGTGGGAAGAGGTGCCGACATACTGACTGCGTCACATGACTTCACAGAATAGTCTTCTGGTTAACCTATTCTAAAGCACATACCCGGAATCTAACGATTCGTGATATGTGTTGTATCTCAGGTACGCTTTTATTGTACCTGTTCATGTGGCAACTTGGATGATATGACCACACGGCCCCTAGCACCGGCATAAGCGGTATTAGATACAAATCTAGAGAGCCATGATGGAAATGCTCTGACAACTCGTATACTGGTAATTGGTGAGCTGTTTCGCTGTGACAACTCGTACATTGGAGATTGGTGAGCCGTATCGTCGTCAGATGTAAATGACGGCAATTAACACAAAAGACTAGTCTGTAAGGCCCGATGTCGACCCAGCATCAACTTTCCACAAATGGCAACATATATCAAAGACCAAAAGGCCTGTACAGGGGGCGGGCCTCGGGGACGAAACGTCCACCAGCAGAATTTCGCCATATACAGGTAAAAATTACAACACATATAAGGGAAGTGGGAAGAGGTGGCGACATACTGACTGCGTCACATGACTTCACAGAATAGTCTTCTGGTAAACCTATTCTAAAGCACATACCAAGAATCTAACGATTCGTGATATGTGTTGTATCTCAGGCACGCTTTTATTGTACCTGTTCATGTGGCAACTTGGATGATATGACCACACGGCCCCTAGCACCGGCATAAGCGGTATTAGATACAAATTCAGAGAGCTATGATGGAAATGCTCTGACAACTCGTATACTGGTAATTGGTGAGCTGTTTCGCTGTGACAACTCGTACATTGAAGATTGGTGAGCTGTATCGTCGTCAGATGTAAATGACGGAATTAACACGAAAGACTAGTCTGTGACGCCCGATGTCGACCCAGCATCAACTTCCCACAAATGCCAACATATATCAAAGACCAAAAGGTCTGTACAGGGGGCGGGCCTCGGGGACGAAACGTCCACCAGCAGAATCTCGTCATATACAGGTAAAATTTACAACACATATAAGGGAAGTGGGAAGAGGTGCCGACATACTGACTGCGTCATATGACTTCACAGAATAGTCTTCTGGTAAACCTATTCCAAAGCACATACCAAGAATCTAACGATTCGTGATATGTGTTGTATCTCAGGTACGCTTTATTGTACCTGTTCATGTGGCAACTTGGATGATATGACCACACGGCCCCTAGCACCGGCATAAGCGGTATTAGATACAAATCTAGAGAGCTATGATGGAAATGCTCTGACAACTCGTATATTGGTAATTGGTGAGCTGTTTCGCTGTGACAACTCGTACACTGGGGATTGGTGAGCTGTATCGTCGTCAGATGAAAATAACGGCATTTAACACAAAAGACTAGTCTGTAAGGCCCGATGTCGACCCAGCATCAACTTCCCACAAATGCCAACATATATCAAAGACCAGAAGGTCTGTACAGGGGGCGGGCCTCGGGACGAAACGTCCACCAGCAGAATCTCGCCATATACAGGAAAAAATTACAACACATATAAGGGAAGTGGGAAGAGGTGCCGACATACTGACTGCGTCACATGACTTCACAGAATAGTCCTCTGGTTAACCCATTCTAAAGCACATACCAAGAATCTAACGATTCGTGATATGTGTTGTATCTCAGGTACGCTTTTATTGTACCTGTTCATGTGGCAACTTGGATGATATGACCACACGGCCCCTAGCACCGGCATAAGCGGTATTAGATACAAATCCAGAGAGCTATGATGGAAATGCTCTGACAACTCGTTTACTGGTAATTGGCGAGCTGTTTCGCTGTGACAACTCGTACATTGGAGATTGGTGAGCTGTATCGTCGTCAGATGTAAATGACGGCAATTAACACAAATTACTAGTCTGTAAGGCCCGATGTCGACCCAGCATCAACTTCCCACAAATGCCAACATATATCAAAGACCAAAAGGTCTGTACAGGGGGCGGGCCTCGGGGACGAAACGTCCACCAGCAGAATCTCTCCATATACAGGAAAAAATTACAAAACATATAAGGGAAGTGGGAAGAGGTGCCGACATACTGACTGCGCCACATGACTTCACAGAATAGTCTTCTGGTTAACCTATTCTAAAGCACATACCAAGAATCTAACGATTCGTGATATGTGTTGTGTCTCAGGTACGCTTTTATTGTACTTGTTCATGTGGCAACTTGGATGATATGACCACACGGCCCCTAGCACCGGCATAAGCGGTATTAGATACAAATCTAGAGAGCTATGATGGAAATGCTCTGACAACTCGTATACTGGTAATTGGTGAGCTGTTTCGCTGTGACAACTCGTACATTGGATATTGGTGAGCTGTATCGTCGTCAGATGTAAATAACGGCATTTAACACAAAAGACTAGTCTGTAAGGCCCGATGTCGACCCAGCATCAACTTCCCACAAATGCCAACATATATCAAAGACCAGAAGGTCTGTACAGCGGGCGGGCCTCTATGTATGGTTTCTGTCACAGTCTTTTACGTCAGATATCTGTGGACAATTTTGGAATACAGCTTGATTCTAGCGACATTCTTCTGGTGAAACTACCGGCAAGTAGAAAAGTACACGAAACTATAACATATAACTATATTTGAGACAAGCTCTAATAGGGTCTAAAAGAGATGATTACAATTTCGACATCGTAAACTATCCCTTTCTGGATAGTAATATTCCAGTGGGACCTGCATATGGCGTATACATATCTCGCTTAGTAGCATTTGCTAGATCCTGTGTTAGATGTGATGATTTTAATCAACGTCACAAAACATTCTTGCAGAAACTTATAAAACAGGGCTATTCCACCAAGCGCCTCCACTCAAAGTTTCTCAAATTTGGCGATACATATCGCATGCTGATAGCAAAATACGAACGTAGCGTGCAAGATCTATGGCGCTACGTTTCGTAATTTGTGTCTAATTCCGCTTAACCCGGGGCTAGGGGCCGTATGAACCCATGTACTTCAAGATCCTCATGGTACTCATATGAACAGTCACAATCAAAGCGTGACTGAGATACATCTTTTGTTAGATGACGACTCTATAACGAATATTATGGATTAAGAATACTGATCAGCGATACGGATTTGATATTTTTGGAACATCATGATGTCTTGCCGGCATCATTGAAAACTGTTGACCGCTTCTCTCTTGCAGGAAACAAGCCTATGTTTATGTATACTATGATTGTCTTTTTGAATTTGGTGCTAATACTGTTATGTGGAAATGGAATAGGTCTTTGGATTATGGACGCGGATATTCTCTAATGGACGACGGCTGGATTATGAATGACGGACTAGACGCTTGTAATTTTAACCTGTGTATGGCTGGATTCTGCTGGTGGACAAGTTGTCCCCGAGGCCGGGCCCCTGCACACCCAACAGACATAATGAGCACAACTATAAGAAAAAATATGAAGACAGACCCGGGGAACCGTAGTGCAGGTTTCTCGGCCGAGTCTCTAATAGTTCGAGATGCACTAAGACCTTTTTCAATCCAAATGACAGATATATTTCTGACAGCAAAGCAAGGCCACGACATCAAACCTTGTAATATTGCGCTTGATGATTGTTTAGCACCGAATTCTACATGTAATAATTTCAAAATTTCTAAGTGTGGACATCGTGGATAACTCATATTCTGTTAACTCGTATGTTGATCTTAGTTGTTCTACTACAAACTGTATTTATTTAGTTTCCTGTAAGAAGTGTGGTCAACAGTATGTTGGCAAGACCACCCAAAGACTCCTTCTTAGGGTGAACGGTCACAGAAAATCCGTTAGGAAAAAGCAATTGCTTATAGGTAGGCATTTTTCTGGACCCGACCACGGCTGGGATAACTTTAGTATTCAGATCATAGACGTCGTCTATCCATCTACTAAGGATTCCCCTTTTGGATTTGAGAGAAAAATCCGAGAGCGGGAATTATTCTGGATGCTAGAACTTGGGTCAGTGTTTCCGTTTGGTTTAAATGATAATGTCAGTGGGTTCGGCAATGCTACAAACCGCCGTTCAAATATATCCAACATTACCCAACTATTTAAACCCCATCAACGGAGACATCGCAGCCATGGTTGGCGAAAGTTTAATAGTTCGATGATTCACGATCATATGACTTTAAATTACTTAGTGGGTTTAACTAACACACCCAATAGTATACATAGCTTACGTACAGTTCTGTATGCGTTACCTCTGAGAGCTTTAGATCAAATAGCCAGAGATATACAACAATCTGCGTCTTCAGGAAATATAATACCATCAAAAATCATTAAAGTATGTCAAGATATAGCGTATTTTCGGTTGTATCGTCCAGTGAACATAATCGAAACCTCTCAAGATCGGTTTTTCTTGAAACTCAACTACTTAGGGATCGTTTCCATTAATCGTTTTTTCTTCAGTCGCGATTTTTCTTCAATTTTCTCGATTGAAAAACGATCAATCGCGAATCAGTCGCGAGGATATCGAGAAAAAAAATGAGAAAAAACGATTGAACCTTTTCTGGAAAAAACCATTCTCTCGCGATATCGTTTTTGAATCGTTTACCCATGCGCGATCCGTTCTTGATCGCGAATCTTCAATCGCGAGAGAATCGTTTTTTTCAAGGCGCGAGAGAATCGTGAGGCGGAGTGATATTTGACACATAGGCCGTGTTGCCGTCGTACGCCGCTCTATCCGCGAACTGGGAACTACATGTAATGTTGATTGCGGATTTGTCGATGGAAAAACCTATATTACTATACTATACTGTATAAATGCGTAAGATAACCGAATAATATATATGATTCACGATCTATAGTCTCCTACAAGCCGAAGTAGGGCGTATGCTGGAAATATCTTTTCATATTCCTGTACCATGCTTCCTGTGACGTTCGCGCTCAGATTTACTCTGGCGAAGCGTAAATGACAAAATTACATGTTTATTCAATAATCGTGTGAGTCGACAATGTATTAATGATACAGGATGATAGTCACAATATCTTGTTTTGTAAATACCGGGTACAGGTCATAAGTGGATTTGAGTTCGTTGATTGCATTATCAGAATGATTACGGCACAGACTTGATAGCGGTGTGAATGGTCGCATGGCGATAACCCAGAACAGCTTAGCCCTCCAGCCGAGAATTTCTAGGTTAATTAAGGTGAAAAATAGTGTAATTAAATATGTATATTTTGTTATAGTAAAACATACATTAGGAAAGGGTATCCATTCATGTTTTGGTACAGTTTTTAAACTATTGAGATGTGAATAAGTTCAAAAAATCACCATCAAGTTAATTTTATTTATTATAAGAATATTCGCGGCAGTGATTTCATATTTATATCAAATACATATCTTTTTGATTGAATCGCATATAACGGTTGGATTCGCATATGTACAATACTTTTTATTTTAATTTTATATTTTGATAAATGAACTATGAATGATTCCAAAGGGAAGCTCAAGCCAAAAACCAACTGAATATTATATAATTTCATCTCTTACTGGATTAACCAGTTGTGAAAATTTTTACAAATAGCCCGCGCTATATATTAATAATTAAGTGCTTGCGAAGACTCAAAAGCCCCGTATGACAATGTTATATTCAATACAGCGCCATCTATCTACACAAGGAAAATGGTGATCGTAGGACAAAAAACCACGCGTACAGCGAAAATCTGATGAATCAACTCAAAATTTCAGCCCGCACAGATGCCAAAAACGTTCACGAAAAATACTACACAAGAAATCTGGAATAATACCAGCTTTAAAACACAGAAATACCCAAAATAATAGACGAAATTGCAAGTGCAAATGACCCAATCTGACCATATCCGGGCCTGTGTCTCGTACAAAATATATGTAAATATGAAGTTATAATTATATGCATAACCATTATTCCTATGTATATATATAGATATTTTTTTTCAATTTCTTTCAATATCCCCATCGTATCTATATAACCGCCAACTGTACAGAAACACGCTATAGTTTTACACTAGGCAAAGAATGGAAAAGGAAGAAGAAAAAATGATCGAACTTTATATAGTCTGACTGAAGTGTTATGAATGACGGACTAGACGCTTGTAATTTAGTCTGTTGGTCCATCTTAGGAGGAGAATTTAGGTTAAATGTTTTCGCATGTAATGGACGGAGACTCCCGTGGAACAACCAAATCACAACTCTGTTAATCACCCACAACACCTGGAATTGTATCAACGTCAGTTATTATGTAGGCCCTACAAGGTTCCACACTATCACGGACTCACAAGGGTCACGTGGTGTAGTCAGTGGACTTGCTCACCAGATATGGATATGACCTGCCCTCTCGGAAATATAAAGAAAGTACTAGGAAAGTTTCGGCAACACGTCCTGAAAAAAGCAAACCTCTTCTTGATGCTGTTGGACCCACGCAAGCATGTGTCGATATAAGACAGCCATTTGGATATAAATTCACCCCACTACTGTCTGATATACTGTGGGGGTGTCGTAAGGCCTACGTGATAACTGACATCAAATCAATGACTGTGATGCGAATGTATGGTGGGATGCATTTTATTCAGGTGAAAGCTATGGAAGCTATGCCGCCGTGTGACAGTTCTGCTTGCCCATGGGGTGATGCAGCAGGCACTGGTGTATATTTAAAATGGAGCAAACACTTGAAATCACAATTTTATTGATAGTGTTGAATTGTTGTATAAAGGAAGCGTACCAGGTTTATGATGCAAACTATGAAATCTTATTTCATCCTTGGACCATATAAGCTTCATCATGTTCATAGCATAGAGAAACAGTCAGTTTCGCCCCCTAGAGCCAGCAGAACCGTCATGGCGGCCAACCTCAGCTGGAATTCCAACCTGGTTATGACTCCAACATGTATGACTATATCAGGTTGGGGATAAACAGCTAATAATAGCTCAGTCGAACTATTGATAAACAATATAATATTTCGAAGTATCTCTTGAATAGTCGCATTTACACATAAGTGTCTCTGATGCTTTTCCACCGGAATTGGAAAAATGAAAAACAATTCCTAAAATATTGCTTGATTAAAATTAATATCTGTCCACTTATGTCAAAGATCATGCATAAAACAAGATCTTAATTCTAATGAACTGCGCCTATAATTCAACAATAAGTACAAATCTTACATATGTTGTTGCTGTATAGCTCAATCGGGCTATTAGATCGAGCAGTATAGCTCCATTGCGGTTTGACACCAAACTGCAAGGGGTTGTTGTTGTTGTTGTTGTTGTTGTTGTAAGGGGTTTATCACATGCAGCAGTTCATCTGTTCATATATGTTCACGGCCGATCGGTAGTTGTTGCAATTACAACAGCCAGTGAAACAGTAGAAAACAGAATACGACATAACTCTATTATTCGTCGTCCATTCTTCTTCGTCTTCCTGATGTCTCTATTTATAATTTATGGTATGATTAATCATAATTCGCTAAAATGTAACCCCTTCACGGATGTTTTGAATATTGATGTAGCTTTATGAATTTTACCGCCTGATTGTTCACTGTCAAATTTTCTGGAACCAATCCATGTTGCGTGCTCAGGCTAAAAGTATTCGTATTTTACATATTACGTCGAGGTGCGTGTATTTCTTTATATTTTATATTAGATTGTTCATCGTGCTCGAATGTGATTGTATTCCGATATAACGCCGTGACAGCACATGTTAGCGAACTTTTTCTAGACTGCTTCCCTTCATTTCTGTGCAGGACTTGTACATGGGAACCACACTTTTCCCATACTACTAGTAGTTTTTCTTGCCTTAAAGCACTGACCGTTTGAACTCACGCGGACTTTACCTTCAGCAATATCTCAATTCAAGAAGCCCATGCGAATTTCATGCATTCATCATTGTACCTTGTTCCATACATATTCCATACAAGTGTACTTGGTTTATACGTTCCATCTATTTTCCAAACATTTGCCATATAGTGTTGAAAATCCTTTTTTATTCTCCATACATTGGCCATTACCATTTGACCATTGCCCATGCATCTTCCATACAGGGTAAATGCAGCTTCTATACACTCCATACATCAGCTATACATTCGCCATACATAAACCATACATTGGTACGGAGGCCGTTGTTCTATTGAAGCCGTATGGAATTTCTTGGCTGTGTGAAACGATGTCGTGAAACGTTATACGTACAGTTGGTATTAGGAAATAGGTACAGGCATACCCTTGTCAAAATGTTGCTCGCTTCATATGGAGAGTCTGCTGCAGACAGCCCATGTATGAATAGCCCAGGGTTGAAATAATTATCTTACCGCGAACAAGTGCTGTTCGTTACTTCGAATATAGCCAACTGGCTGACAGCCATGGGGTGACGAACTTGGACACGAGGACAACGTCATGGGGGCAGGACATGCCGAGCTGAACAGAAGATTTTTTTTCAATATTTAAAGAATGGGTAGGTGTTAACTTATACTTGGGATTCCTGACAATATAGTACACTAACGGATTAAACGACAGAATTCAATCATGCATGGTTATGCGCAAATACGGAAATACTTTGATTTCCTTGAAAGATGAAGTACTGCGATAAGTAGACGTGGTACTAAGTACATTGTCAATGAATATACATGTATATGTAGATGTAATAAGGATTAATACATTACTAAATTAATCATCTTACGTGCAGTCATGCTATCCTAATACTATTAGCGACCAACAACCAATAAACATTTGTAGAGCCAAATTTTTCGTGTACCTACAGTCATCGGAAGCGGTCAACTATCTAGATCACATGTCCAGGCTGCATATCGCAGAACAAAAAAGAGCGACCAGGAAGTCATTGGGAACAATGCAATCCCAATATTTGTGGGGCTATATGAGATTTTGCGAATTTTATCTCCAATCCAGATAAATTAATGTGGCCATATTGGAGACAACCGCTTTTGAATTCTAAATCATTCCACACCACAACACTACTATTTTCTAATTCTTCTTAACCCGGAGAAAGAGATTATTTGAACAACATGCATATCAACTGAACAACATGCATATCAATGACAATAATATGCAAATCATAACCGAAGAATGATTATATTATACATAATCATCGAAACATAAAAAATCTATACTCAGGGATGATACGCGAGTGCAGGCATCACAGAGACAGACCCATAATTGACCATTTCTCCTCGCTAGGATCTTTATTGTGGTCCCTTGTTTACTAGCGTATGTGACACGATCAATCCAATGAACTATATATAGGACACATGAACGAGTCGAAGAAATTCGTCTAAATCAAATTCTCACTTGGATGACCGTGCAAGTAACTGTTGGTCATTTGTACAACACTAATACGGGAGGCCTTACGACACCCCACTAATTCCATTAGTGCGTGACTCGAAATCACCGATTGGGGAGTATCACTTTCGAGAAAATAAAGTTATGGATCTCAATATTTTATGAAGCCTATGCATTAATGTATGTACTAGGTCATTTATCCTCATAAACAACGGGATCGCTTCAATAAATACCTAGTCAGCATTGTATTATCGATCTGATGTTATCTTATATGATCCTATGTACATCACTGAAGTCTCCCTCTGAGAATCTGCATTTATTCATTTATCGATATTGTGATGTCATAATCGTTTCAGACAAAGAGTAGTTGGTTGCTGGAACGGAAAACAAACGTTAATTCAAGGCGTCCCTATAAAAACGAAACTCAAAATAAGCTCTAATTTACCAGACAAAAACCCCCGTATATTTGCTTCCTTTCAGCATGTTCGATAAACACAATACATGTGAACAATAGTCAAATTATTTTCCCAAATAACTGCGTGGAGCCGAGTTATATAGCCCCATGTCTTTTTCTATTCATTTTTTAAATCTCTATTCCAGATTTGCGGTCCATGAACACAGTGTTTTATTTTAAATTCATATAACTTCTTGTTTTCCAAAACTTGTCACGTAGCAGCATGTGAAGAATATGTGGCTCTTTATGTTTGATATGATAAGTCAACATGGCATCTTCCTAGAGGTTACTTAGAGTACATAACAAAGGTGGCATTGTGACGTCCCTTCATATTCCCTGAAGAGGTCGATTACAACAATTCTTCTTTCGAATAACTTTTCCTCGTACGACTAACCATTGCTATACTAGTGCTGAGAGGCCGAAGATATTGCCTATAACACAGACTACAATATGTAATATGTTGAGTCCGAAGTGACTTTGGCTGTGATACAGGACGCCATATGATAACCATTATGCTGTGATTAAATAATCTATGTAGAATCAGAGATTCGCATTTGACGAGATACGAGTACAGTCACTGATGTACTACCTCGCGGTTAAAAATAAACAATATGCGAGACTGATAATATGAAAGTGGATACACATTACCCGATTATTTATGTCTATCAAATGAGAAGCCGCAGTGCACATAATTTCCCGAATCTTAGTAACAGTACTTTTTTTTATTGCGTTGTTAGGACTCGTACTCACTCCATGTACGTGGGATTAAATACGTTGCCTGAATTATCTGTGCGTCGGAATACTTTCAAACATGATTTAAAATATGCCAAGCTGAATTCAATTGCCTTGATGTGTATCGTTACAGAAGATTGGCAATTTCGTGACTGCGCCGTTGAATCTGATTCTTTTACTATTTCTAGTGGGCCTTCTGAACGTGTTGCCTGACTCAGACGAGGACATATTTTGCGTCACAATATGTATCTTGATTTGCAAGAGTGCGGAGTCTTACGGTCACCATGAGCGCCGCCCAGGTTGCTTATGGAATCAATCGACAACTTTGTAATATCGCTATCATGGGTACTCCATGTACAACTGTGATGTTCAGAATCCCCAGAATATGAAACAGATGTTTGAATTACAGGTGTCAGATCCGACATTCAATAGCCAGTCGTCGTCCAGGAATGAATGTCCGCATCAATAATCAAGTACCTCTTTCGTAGGAAAGTTGGCGTGTATTCCAAATGTACATGAAAAGTCAATTCCGATCTGTGCCAATTTCACAGTCCTCGTGTATATATAAATATGGTGACCTTCTCATCTCACGCCTGAGATGTACATGTATCTGCGAAAGCTCGTGTCCATCAAATCCAGTTTATCTCAATAAGTGTTACGTTCCGGTTACTTTTTAAATCTGTGTTAGCGATACCGCACATGCTAGAAAATTATCTATATTTGTCAGAAATCGGCATATCTGTAATACTAAATATTAAAGACATTACAAACAAGACATTCCTGATGTTTGATTTTGTCAATTAATCACAAATTCAATCCTAATTCAACGCTAATCCTTACATTAAAAGCTGTATGCAAAATGAGTGGGACGGTGGTTCTACACTGCATTTTCACTAGTTTGTAGTTGTGGACCCGCAGTCTGATACAACAACGGCCACATGGGACCTTGCCTAAGCCATGATTAGGCCTTTTCGTATGTTTGAATTATATCGCCATTAGGATGACGACGTTTTGCCAAGAATCTTAATACTTACTGGCACAAACTGTCTACTTGAAACGATTTTGATGCGATACGGAGGTAAATGAGAGGCACACCTACAACACAGATGACAGCAGATGACATGTTATAATCTTATTCAAAAACATCTTGAAACAGTAAACTTACTCAGAAAACTGGAAAATTACAAAAAATGCCCTTCTTTGCAATTTCTTGCCTCAAATAATCGCAAAAGCTAAAATCTGTACAATATTCTGGATCATACTTCAAGTAAGGTTCACGAGACAATGCATATCAATACAATATCGAAGTCTGAAGAAAACAATGTCTCTCGACTCATTTATAACGGATTTGATATTATTGGGACATCATGATGTCTTGCTGGCACCGTTGAAAACTGTTAACCGCTTCTCTCTTGCAGGAAACTAGCCTATGTTTATGTATATTCATTATTGTTTTTCGTTGAATTTGGTGCTAATGCTGTTATGTGAATTAGGTCGTTGGACGAGGAAATTCTAGTGACGGACTAGCTAGCGCCTTTTATGAAGTATTTACCTGTATATGCCACATCTTTAAATACCAAGGTGTTTGCGATACAATCTTTTATATTATTGTCATATATATTATGAAGCCTATTTTCATAATTTTGTAACCTTGTTATAATTGTCCTCACTGAAAACGTTAAATATGGTCAAATATGTAACTTCAACCTTGAATTTCGAATAAACGTTTATTCTAAGTGGCGCAATATGTTGAATTGGGGCGATATGCGAGAGGTGAAAAATGACGACGTCTGGAGACTAAAAAGCAAACGTATGATTCTACAGGAAATCTTCCGTCGGCACCTCACATTCAGACTCCAGAATACGGTGGATTCTCGGACGTAGCCTTAGTATCTCAGCCGCACTTTTATTGCAGCTGCTCATGTGGAGACTAAAAAATATCCACACAGCCCCTAGCCCGGCTTAAGCGGAATGAGATACGCTAGCTCGGGAGCTGTGATGACAGATCAGCTCAAACAAATAACTGATCTGATGTTAATGATTGAGCATTGAGGACATCTGATGGAATAAACACCCAACATGGATTTAACATGGTAAATGCAAGAATACCCAGAACTAACCTGCAGTGCCCGACGTCGTACGGCTTAAATTTCCCACGAAAAAAAAAAAAATTATGACGTCTGGTGAGTAAAAAGCAACCATATGACTCGACAGGAAATCTTCCCTCGGTACCTCGCATTCAGACTCGAGAATGAGGTGTCAACGGCGAGCTTTATAATGACGACCACGAATTTCGAGAAGTACTTGCCCAAATGTAACACTTATACTGTCCTCCTTGCACATTTTAACACTAATACTATCCCCTGGCACATTTTAACACCAATAAAGTCCTCGTTGTGCATTTCGAGCACTAATACTGTCGCCCTTGGTGTTGGGATACCACTCCGCATTCTAATTCTCAAAATGAGGTTGAACTGGTGGCATGAATGTTTTTTTTTTTTGCCATGCATATACTTACGATTTTTACGTCTTTTTTCATTAAATTTTCATTTTAATCTACGTCCTGTTCTACTCGTATAAATTCGCAAAAAAATCGCTCTCTATATGTTGGTGACGGACAGATTTCATCCCGCGCCAGCCTCACTACTCGAGATGACGTAATGAATCTTTAACACTCAAATTCAAGTTCGTTACAATTTGTTTTCTCGTTGTTGTTCCGTCTATTTCAGTGTAATAGGCGTTCATTTAATTCATGATTCTGTGAAAAATGACGTCAGGCTCTCGGACGAACGTAGGAAGGTGGAACAATTCCGCTGACTACGGCCTGATCAAATGTCAACTAATTCCGGCAGTGGTCTTCTTAACTACATTAACAATTTGTATTGGCTGTAGATTACCGTTCATATGGACACAGGATTGATCTGGACTGCTCAACATCCACAGATTAAGGGTCCAAGTTCCAGCGGGCTTGTCATCTTTGTTGTTCATTCGATCCCCCGGATGCAAATTTTAGATAGCATGTGTAGATATCCGGTCTTGTGCTATTAGTGACTGCCTGACAACAAGACTACCGGGCATGTCCAAGAGTGCTATCGTATAACTATAGATCGTCAATAGTGCTAATTGAAGTACTGGGCATGTATGTGTGGGCTGAGATCCGATACGATGCTTCTCAGTAGTTGAAGCCAGCTATCATATCCGCTTTGCAAATGTGCACTGCCTCGAGAATTGCAAGCTGAGGATTGCATCAAGAACAGCTGCTGATAAATCACATGCAATGCCAAGCCCAGGCAGATTTGGAACGTTGTATAATTATATAAGAAAAATATCTTTATATCAGCCATCATGGTCATTCCCAAACAAACCCTTGTGCATTTGTCATGCCTATCAATTGACTATAGTCATCTCAGCTGCAAACTAGCTTGATCGCATATCTTTTCATCTTCAGCACATACTAGTTTTAGTACCCATTGATATTGATATGAAATCCTAAATACTAGTATATAAATTCTGATTTTGTGAGAGTTCCTAAGTTGTCATTCGGAACAATAGTCAGAATATTCATGGAATCAATTGAGTTTTACTGATATCAGCTATGATTTAATAATCATTCCACACTTTGTGTGGTAGTAACTACTACAAACGTCGTAAGCCTGTAATAGCGACCATTTGCCTTAAAAACTATACTCTCAGTAATACCAAGTTGACAACAGGAATGTCATTTTATCTCGCTGCGGAAATCGTACCAGCAGTCATGCTTGACCGCTCCTCCAGAGCATAGAACAAGCTTCTCATGACCAAGGTCGTACAAGCATTTATATACGCACTTGTACCTGTTGCTGGTAGGATATATCGTTTTTCGTAATTAACGTTGTTGTTACACCAGCAGCTTTATAAGCTTAAGATCAAAATGATATACAGTGCTCAACAAAGAAATAAAAAAAAAATATCCCGTAAATTTGTGTAGAGGGTGTGGAGAAAAAGGGTTATTGAAATGTTCTTCACCTATGCTGGGGAACCTTATTTTATCCGAATGCAACAAAGGGCTCTTGAAATGTTAAAATGGTTATGTGTAGAAAACTTTTCATCTCAAAGAATTATACAGGGTTCCTCGTCCGAATTTTCTCATTTTGTAAAATACCGAAACAATCTCTATGGAGGTTTCATGCATTCTCGAAGCACGCTGTACACCCCATGATTTACAGAATGCCCAGAATCAAAATTTCGAAAAGGTTTGAATAACAATTGAGATATATTAAGACAGTACGGTTGATATCGTAGAATCATTTCTCCATTCCAATTGATCCACAACTTGCACATCATCGAGCATTATTGTACAGCGAAGACTGAACTAGTGGTTCGCTGAAGTCTTCCTTTCACTTTCAGTTGTTGGTATTTGTGATTGCATGTCTCATCTTTTGTGTATAACTATATTTCTCTTAAAATTTAGTTGATAATCACAGATTGGGAAGAGGTAGGAATGAAAACAGTAATAGGTGCAAGGCAAATATGGTGATGATGACGCAGCCATCAGCTGACAGGGCTACTGCAAATGACTAGTCTTATGTACACTGTCCAGCTATACATAGTTCATGATAGATAGTATTTGTTTACCTCGTGCAGTCATTATGGAAGAATAGAGATGGAGAAGTTACGTATTCATGTAATGAAATTAGCTAGTTGTTTTTATTTTATGTTCACTTAAATAGTATTTTGCATATTATCTTCGATTTATATTGCTGCAAATACAGAATATAACACTTTGTATATTTTCTATTATATATTTCTTCGCACAACCTTACAACGCACCATCATTGTCCAAAGAAGACGAATTACAGTACTCCCTGTTCAGGACTTGAACTAGGTTTACCCAGGACGCTAAACACGTCGGTTGCATTGAACGAAATTATTATTAAAGGATGACATAAGTGTACTTTTAATTACTTCAAATGAAAACACAGTCTGTAAAAAGTAAAACACTGTAATAATTTGCATTGAATTGAAAGTTGTTTGCTAAAATGGCGCCATGCTGCTTGTGACGTCACGTAGGTTATCAAAGAACGATGACGTCAATCTAATATGACGTATGACGTTCTCTGCTCATTCTCGACCGCGTCTTCAAAGTGACAGTTTTTACCCCTCGGCCATTTTGGCCTCGGGGTATTGTCGTCGCCATGTACGTACGTCCGTCCGTCCGTTACCGCATTTTAGGCAAAACCGTTTGAGACACAACCACTAAATTTTCAACACTTATTTATCTAGTGCTAAGTCAGACGCCTGTCGAGAGTGGCTCCCCTCGGCCCATATTTTACAGAGTTCTGCCCCTTTACAGATATATTAATTTCTATTTCTGTCCTATATGCCTGAATGTAACCAACTACCGGTATCTCTTGATTATCCCACATATAACTATCTCTTCCCCAATTCACACTACACATGGGTCTCAATCACTTGAGGAAAAGCCGAGGGGTTTTGATTAGATCGATCTCATGTTCACTTCTAACACGGTCACTCAGAACCATAGACGTGTTTTCATACCGATTCGCTAGCAGTATTTGCCTCGCCCCCTATTTGACATTGGACATTTCTATTTAACAATTGTCCGTTTCTATATTTTATCGTTTGTCTTTTAAATACTTTCTTGGTCCCAGGTCACTTTGACGTCATGGAACTGGGGGCTGAGTGAAATGGAGCCTAAATGATATACGAATGCATCTGGATGAAACGATGTGAACATGTTCTATGGCTGACTATAGACCATTTCAAACCGAATAAATCCGAAGGTAAAACTGTATTGACGGAAGCTCACGAGTTCAGAGATCGTCTGACCAATGGAATGCTCGGATTCTGGAAGCAAAATAACCCGGATGATTCTGAAGTCTGTAGGCAAAATGGGGAATCTTGTTCCCACTGTTTACCATTTATTACCTCCACACTGAAGAGCTCTTACGAGTGGACAACTGAAGTTATGGAGGTGTACATAGTAAATTTTGGTGTATTTGATATAAGAGTGGGAATAATGTAACCTCTACGCAATGGTAGTTTCCTTTATCCCATTACAAAACGACGAATTATTGTATTATACTGGCTAGTAGCTGTGAAGGTAAAATCGTCAAATAGCAGGAAGAGTACCCGTTTTGCACATATACACACGCCATGTTTCCTTCCCAGCGCACCCTCAAAAACACCGCTGCCACAACCTGAAGTGCCTAACATGAAATAGATCTCTAAACTTAGGTCAAAATATATTATAATATGAATGAAACATTCTCTTTTTTTCACAAATCTGGGGTGCACTCGAAGAAAACTAGTTTATTAGGGAACGGAAGTTGTCATTTTAGTGAGTATAATTATTTTGTTGACTTACCGGACAAACCCATTTTGTGGCAGTGAATGATTAGTGATGAAAAAATGGCGGTAAATCTGCTTCCAGATTTTGATTGGTTATTGATTGCGCCATGTGACTTGTGTCGTCGCAACGCTACACGGAATTTGCCGAGCTCTGTGAAAAGGTCTATTGCGCTGCTGAAGACAAAAGACAAAGCAATTCGAGCCCAATCATGGAAACAGGTGTATTTTGCGATATTATAAAAAAAATGTTTCATGTCCGTCAGTGGTTTTCAACAAATGAAACTATTATTATTTGACAAAATTCACTACTCTTGATGTGTTTAATATGGTCTTGAATTCTTAGACCCAGGAATATTATTATTCAGTCAGTTTTTGCGTAAAAATATCGTTTTGTATATATTTGGCCAGTGTACTATCCGTCATAGTTGGTAAACTTGGACTGCTATATATGAATTTTCCTCCTAAAGCGGAACCACTCAAATCCTGCATATAACTGTCAGTACGCCCTCAGTACGCAGATTTTTATTTGAAGAAACCCACGATTATTCCAACTCTTGGAATCCGTATGAAACCACACATTGTAGCAGCTGGTATTAAAAGTTAGTCAAATTTTACCCAACAAGCTCTTGCCAACTCCAACATGGCAGTTAGCCAAACCAAAAGTAGATATTTCACTGACCGAATATAAAAAGGCAGATACGAGCCAGCTCGTGTATACACAAGAATTTGGTCTACTGAGAGAGAAATACAGATCACATCAGGCTATTTATACAGATGGTTCTAAAGATGGTGAGAGAGTGGCATGTGTTACTATCTTTAATTCCAAAACTAAAACCTGTCGTCTACCAGGTAAAAATTTCCTAATCACTGCAGAGGCAAAACTCTATTGTCGGCTTTAGAAGGTGGGATACGGACAAAACCCCAGTGGACAAAACACCAATGGACAAAACACCAGCGGACAAAACCCCAGTGGACAAAACCCCAACACAAAAATCCCCAGAACAGAAAAAGTGGACAAAACCCCAGGCAAAACACCACTTCAAGTACCAGCCAGGTTCTGATTGATCACATGAATGGGATGAGTGCTGGAGGAAGACAGGCTCTTGGTGAGTTAGACAGCGTCAAAATAAGTACCCGCCGGAAAAAAAACAAGCTACACGACCGCTGGCACCATCAGCCTTAGAAGACTTGGTCATTGAGAAGAATCCCTCCTTTATTCTCCCCAGAGAAATGTAACGTTCACACGGCTACCATAGAGAATGAAGCCCGCATCAACAATTTATGAGAGTTGGAACCGTTTCTTCAAGCTCTTAGTAGGGTATTCCCATCCAACCGTATGGGCTGCCATCGAAAACATAAGGTAGGATGCGTGCATCGCTTCCACACCTTTGGCAAATGATGCGGTTGGACAGAGGTTGAAGAAGCGAGTGCAGCGAGCTACAAAAGACCTACAGGAAAGTCTACGCAATCTGTGCGTTGACTTGGACAGCGGTCGTAAGACATTGGAAGAAACCATGAGAGGCCTTGGACATAATATCAGACTATTTTAGATAGATATACTAGATTTAGATAAATTACTAGGCAGAAAGAAAACTAAATGTGAAATGTCACATTTTTGTGTATAAATATTGACCATAACATGTAAATATTGACCTTAATTTAATAAAAAAATATAGATAAAATCTCTTAATGTTGTTGTATGGCTAATATAATTTTTTCATACAAAAGTTCAAATTTGGGGTTTTGTCCGATTGGGGTTTTGTCCGCTGGGGTTTTTTTCTACACCCTTAGAAGGTATTGGGTCCACTAGAAGGCAAAAAATTCGTATTCTCAGATTCACTATCATGCCTTCAAGCGATTAGAAGTAGAAATTCAACTCATCCCACCATCTTGAAATTTCTACAATTATATGACATTAGATTTGATCAACAGATAGATATTGTGTTTTGTTGGGTGCCTAGTCACGTTGACATCAAAGGCAATACCGAGGCTGATAAAATGGCTAAGGCAGCTCTGGATAAAGAGGTTGATCTTGTTGGAATCCCATACACCGATTCCAGACCATCTATCTGTGCTTATGTAAGGAAGCTGTTTCAATCTTAATGGGATACTATAGATAATAACAAACTTCACGAGTTCAAAAAAAACCTGTTGGTTATACTCATCTGAACAGCCAGAAACGTTTCGATCAGACCATGATTAGACGATGTAGGATCGGCCATGCACGATTAACTCACGAATATTTACTAAAAAAGATAACCGGTCCCAAGGTGTATTCCATGCCATGAAGATCATACGGTGAAACATATTCTCATAGACTGCATAGATTTTAAGGTTGTAATAGATACTTTTTATCGAGCAGCTACGCTGGAAGATCTTTTTAGCCGAGTGAAAGAAGATTGTATTTTAGATTGAGAGAGATTGGTTTGTTGTATAAATTTTAATGTTTGTACCTGTTTTAACGCATTAGTTTACGGAGTTGTTGACTTGAATACTTAGAATTTTGTTTGATCGTCGCTATATAGCTGAAATATTGCTGAATGCGACGTTAAACTTTAATTCTCTCTCTCTCTCTCTCTCTCTCTCTCTCTCTCTCTCTCTCCTAAACCGGAGCCATATGCAAGAGGTGAGAAAAACTGACATCTGGCGACTAAAAAGCAACCATATGTCTCTTCCGATCTGGAAGAATTTGAAATCCACCTCGGATTTGGAAGGATTCTTTCCAGTCCGAGGTGTTTAACCATGTAAGCCAGTGGGACAATTTTACTTACATTCGGCAAATGTTTGATCCAGCAAATGACTCTTTTGATGATGACCCGATCTCATGTGTTATTCAAAGAAGCCTTAGCCATACGCCGGCACAAACCAATTTGAAACCAAGGTTTGAAAGCATCAAAGGATTTAAAATTATTTAGGTAATATCATTTATAGATTAACCAGTTTTCTTTTCATAAATTAGACGTTTCATAATTGTATATTGCCATGCAAGTTACAACATTTGTAGATTCCCATCAATTCTAATGTGGATTACCAAGAAAATTATACCTATATTATCTTAAAATGACAGTCCTTATCTGAACTTCATGACATGTAGAAATATTCAATGTAGATATATACCCGCTATATCGCCATACTTTATTCATTGTGTATTGTTTTCATCAATTAGATTGTGTATTGTATCACCTGTAATCACAACATTTGTATATTGCTATCAGGTTATCTCCTAACATTTAATGTCTACAACAATTTTCCGAAAATGTCATTTTAATATCTGTCCAATCTGACTGACATTACTGGCTTACCTATTCATATATGGTATTGGCTAAGATCACATTATATCTTGTATATATACTGCGCGTATAGAGCTGTTTGTAACTTTGTTCACTGCTGAAGATGCTATAACTAATAGCGAAATATACAGAATGAAATTGTCATCCCTACTCGAAGTTGCTTTTCTTCTCTATTAACACTTCATGATCTGCGACATGTTGGAATGACTGACGGTTGACAGGTCATACGGTTTTGATGTAGATGGCGCTGCGACAAAAATCCCGTTGTCATCCGGGCTCTATCCCATAAGGTAAAGCATAAAACAACAACAACGGCAGCATTAGCAGCGTTTTTTCTACCGCTATCGGGTGATGTGACCTGATATTCCTGCCTCAGAAAAAGAGCTCGTGAAATCATATGCACAATGCTACATGTCAACCTGTATATCAATTCGTCATTCACATATCACGATCCTCATAATCGTCTCGGAGCATAAAGAAAGATCCACAGATCTGTCAAAATGCATCGACGCAATAATTTACAATTGGCCTACATGTTATTAGCTACACTGCCTGGAGTCACAACTACGTCACAGGAATAATGTCGGTACGCTCATACTATTCAGCTTGTATCACTGACGTCCCTACTCGCCTTGTTCCCCCCCGCTGATGCACATCGCCAAGTTCGCGCCTCTTGGGAGTAAGGGGGCGCTTTATCTGGTTACCCAATCGCCCTGCCGTAATAGCTCGGAGATAACCAGATTCCTCATACTAATCACGATTGGCTAACTACCTCACGTGATCGAAATTACGTCATGCCTTCATGATAGTGAGATCACGACTCTCACGTAATGTGGAAGCCATGCCAATATTTTGACAGCGACACGCCCGCATCTCTCAAAGGAACTTTTCCACGTCTTTATTACAGTCAACAGTCAACATTCAATTCAAAATCTGAAACAATTGAACGGTGTTTTTACGTTACCATTCTAGGCAGCTTGATCTCCTTATATACTCATGACGATAAAGCGTGGTCTTATCAGTGGGATATTGTTTGCAATCAGTTGACGAACTTTACTAAACAATGGAGGAAGTTATCCAAAAATCTGTTCGCTCTTAACTCAGAAATTAACGTAATTAGAGTTGTTCTGCCGTTCGTTTATTGTTAGTTTTGCCGTTAACGACATATGAACGTTTGAAAGACTCTTTCGTAAGAGTGATGGTCATTGGTGGTTGGCCTGTGCAGAGCGCCCCCTTACGGCCAAGACGCGCGAAATATGCGATGTGATTCAGCGGGGGGAACAAGGAGAGCAAGGACGTCAGTGATACACGTGATCAGCGTATAATGTCGGGTGATATTTCAAGGATTTTCATTGGCCTACGGCTCTCGGGCTTATAATGGCGACCTCCACGGATTCTTGATCTGGGCAATAGCTCTGATCTTCAAAACGTAACCGTTCTCATTCATTCGGAATTACTAGAAAAGCTGATTTATTTTGGGGTTTTTTAATATTGATGATATAGTTCTTTCGATATTAATATGCATCGACTAAGGGTTTTCTATTCCTTTAAGAATCTGGCATAGAATACGCTCATACTATTCAGCTTGTATCACTGACATCCCTACTCTCCTTGTTCAAACAAGGAGAGTAGGGACGTCAGTGATACAAGCTGTTTATCAGCGTAGTCATAGAAATGAATAGGAAAGTATTGAATGACTTTCGAAATAGAAAGCATGAAAGGGACTGAAAGCACACTAGGACAATTCAAGTGTAATATCGGTTGATCAGCTGTCATGTTTATCGGACATCTCCGCGTCTAAGAGGAGTCGTGTGTTCAGATCTTGCCGATGGCTTAATCAGTCTTCCCTCTTCAAATTCATTTCATACAAAACATAACAAAACATCGCTCGAGACATTGAACCAGTGGCACTATAATGATGACCAAACGGGTTGTAGATAAAGCTATGTAATGTTCGGCTGACAGCGGTTAGGACAATTTGAATGTTTACTGCACACGCTGGTTCGGGATAAACCTGTTTAAACAATTAATGGTTGAGCCTCTAACAAGTAAGGACTGAGACGTGTACCGATTGGTATAATATTCTTGTCATAGACGTTGTTGATCGGATCCCCCGGTTATACATTTGGGATTCATTTAAGGGCAGATATATATGTACATGAGCAGGGCATTTGTGGAAGTTATTACCCCTCGGCCAAAATTTGGCGGAAGGGTATTGTCGTCGTCATGTCCGTCCGTCCGTCTGTCCGCCTTTCCGTCACACCTTTCTCGTTACCAAGATATCTTTAAACCCACTTACCCTAGGCACCAAACTTGCATTGCACATCCATATGCTCGTGACCCAGAACCCTATTGAAAGTGGACCCGATTGGTTGGAAACTTTGGCGGCCACCTTTAATTCATGCGAAACCATCACAGCTTGCTCGTTACCAAGATATCTTTAGAACGGCTTACCCTAGGCACACCAAACTTGCACTGCACATCCATATGCTCATGACCCAGCAACCTATTGAATCTGGGCCCGATTTGTTGGAAACTTTGGCGGCCATATTTAATTTATGCGAAACCATTAATCTTGTGTATCTCAGGTACCATTTCACTGTTCAATGTGAAACTTGATATACATCATCGATGCATCAAGAAACTTCAAAGAAATGACCAAACCAGTTTCCCTGATTCGGTGGAAACCTTGGTGGCCATCTTTAATTTATGCAAAATATTTAATGATATATATCTCTGATACCATTCAAGTGTTCTATACGAAACTTGGTATACAGCATCGATGTATCAAGAGACCTGCAATGTATAACCACATCAGTTCCTCTGAGTGTCAGGAAGGATGGGCGGCCATCTTTAATTTATACGAAATCATTTTTTGATCTCTATCTCTGATACCGTTCAAGTGCTCGATGTAAAATTTGGTATACATCATCGATGCATCAATAGACTTACGATAAATGACAGTTCTGGTGTTTCTGATTGGGCAGAAACCATCTTTAGTTTATGCAAAATCTTAAATGATGTATATCTTTGATACCATTTCAGTGTTCTATACGAAACTTGGTATACCGCATCGATGTATCAAGAGACTTGCAATGAATAACCACATCAGTTCCTCTGAGTGGTGGGAAAGAAGGGCTGCCATCTTTAATTCATGGGAAATCATTAATGATCTCTATCTCTGATACCGTTCAAGTGCTCAATGTGAAATTTGGTATACAGCATCGATGCATCAATAGGCTTACGATAAATGACAGTTCTGGTTTTTCTGATTGGGCAGAAACCTTGGTGGCCATCTTTAATTTAGGCAAAATCTTTAATGATGTATATCTTTGATACCGTTTCAGTGTTCTATATGAAACTTAGTATACAGCATCGATGTATCAAGAGACTTGCAATGAATAACCACATCAGTTCCTCTGAGTGGCGGGAAGGATGGGCGGCCATCTTTAAATTATGCAAAATCATTAATGATCAAAGGCTCGATGTAAAATTTGATATACATCATCGACGCATCAAGAGACTTATGTAATGAATACCGGTTTCTCTGAATGGATGGAAACCTTAGAGGCCATTTCTAATTGCAAAATTTTTCATAATCTGTATATTTGTCACTTGACTGCTTGGTGTTCCTGAAATCTTGGTTCAAATTGAATACATTATGAATGGCTGGCGCCCAGAGTCGAGGGGTTTTCAGATGCGCAGCTTCGTATTTAAATTGTGTTCATTGTCTGAAAAATGACAATAACTGCCCCATAAAGAGACTAACAACGGACGTCAACGAAAGGTATGTGTGGGTGATGCATCAGTTTATCCTTGAGATTCAACATAAATAGATTACTCAGACTAGCCATACATGTAGTTGTTTTTAATCTTGGAACTGAGCTTAATCACCTCTATATGTACAGCGACGTCCGGAACTTTGGTGGTGTGAAGCAGTACACCGGATACTAACTGGAGTATTTCCTGTGTATACCAAAGTAAAAGTGTTGTGCAACCTGGAACTGGCTTATGTTACAAACCTTAGCGTACTCGCTGATTAAATACATAGAGAGGAAATAACAGCTCACTCACGTCATTAACCTGTATCTGCTACATATTTAGGCTGGCGCATGAATGACGGATCTGACGCTTGTAATTCCAAATAATAAAGGTTCGGCTTAGAATATACGCCGGAACAACTGAAAAGTCAATCTGACCATACTCATACGTCCTTTCCTTGACATAACCTGTCCAGTCATCTCACTTTAACTTACCAAACCGCCTTTGTCTGTTTGTGTCCACCATACAACCGCAGGTTTGGCCGAAACTGAGGGTAAACTAAAAGAAAAATCTAAAAGGGTACCATAGGCCAAACGGGGGTCATGATTCATATTTTTATCATGGATGGCGGTAAGCGTGATGTATTTTAACATTTCACCACTCATTATCTAAATCGACCAATAGTTAATATCGCCAAACCATTACCCCGAATACAGTTTCGTGAAAGAACTCGATATACATGTACTTTCTGTCTGTTTGCTTGTTATATTTAAGTTAGGAGATGATATAATTTTCGTGAATAGATAATTTAACACATGTAAATTAAAATGTTGGCTCTCGCTAAGAATGTTTTGACAGATATTAGTTTTTAGCATAACTGGGCACTGACATGTTAGTGTCAGAAGAATAGGCCAATCCTCTGCACATAGAGCTTGAGATTCTTTGGATGTTCCGTTAGTTCAAGAACTGTCTGAAAGTCTCATGTTATATATCTAGCATTTGCTTTATCAGCACACATGGATTCCGATGGGTACCAACTACGTTCCACTAATAGAAACCTACATCTCTTTACTTTTCATTAGGGCAACATTTTATTGAAGCATACAGAGTTTTTAACTTTCACCAAGTGTTGTAGGGAACACCCTTTTCACTGTCTACCTACAATCAGTGTCTGAATTTTATAAACAGCGTCACCGTGGTTCTCTCCCGATAATTTAGTAATAGGAGGTTCAAGTTACGAAGTTAACACAGTAGACACACTTCGGTGGAAATAATCCTACACGTTTATAATTACTAGATTGAAGTTTTCGTATATCTGTATAATAATATTCAGGTAGCCAACACAAAAAACTCTACCAGTTGTCCCATTAAACCACGGTGTTGTCGGGGAAATCAAATAATCTGCATTTGAAACGTTCAGTTTTCCTGGCACAGAGCAGATATCTTCAGTCTTAGCACTTTTTTTGTTAATCGGTTGGAGTGTAGATTGCGTGGATTGACTGCTGGTTTTTCTACCGTTTGCCCCCAATTTACCTATTTCCTTGGCCCTGTAATTCATCTGCTGAGTGTCTCCTGCCTATTTTGGAGCTCATATAAACATATGGTCTTCAAGCAAAAAATGATACGGGCGTCATACGGGCGGCCTTCTGTGAAGAAAACGCAGTCTTTGCTGAATCTTATCATCTTGCATATAGCTTGACCAACCTATAAGTCTAAGTAGTGTCATCATGGAAATAAACAACAGTTTAGCACATTCCTGTGAGACTGTTGACCGCTTCTCTCTTTCATGAAACTAGACCATGTTTATGTATACTATGACGGTTTTTTTAATTTGGTGCTAATACTGTTATATGGAAAATGGAATAGGTCTTTGGATTATGGACGCGGGTATTCTTTAATGAACGACGCCTGAATTATGAATGACGGACTAGACGCTTGTAATATTGACGCAGTTTTCTTCAAGATGATCAATTTTTCAAGATTATCATTGCATGTGAAACATGAATCGTACTAAACAACAATATACTTATCGACATCAACAAGCCCAATTTGGCCTCCATTTGCATGTGTATGACAAGTATTAACTCTCAGGAAGCAATTAGCTAGACCCATACAGCATACATTTTGTTTTCGATGCAACTAAGGTTACACAAAATGCTCTTCAGCCAAGCAGAGACATGTTATATATCTTCTTATATGGCTCGATTAATTATAACAAAAACATCGGAATAATATATGGCCAATATTAAACTCCCATTAACCATTAATCACACAGTAAATTCTGCTGTATATAGAGAACCCGATACCATGGTTGACGATCGTGAGTGGTCGTAAACTGTATTCGTTTTTGGAGCCTGCAATATCCCATTTTATTCCCATTTGATTAAATTATCATCCCACGCTCAAAATGTATATTTTAAACGTGTCTGACCTATATCTGTTCTCTCATGAATACGACTATATGCAAACGATTTCAAAAACAGCGAATTTCAAAGCCGGCTTCTTCTCATTCACCAAACGCTATATAGACGATCTTCTTGCTGTGGATAATCGCCATATAAATGACGCAGTGAAGGATACATATATATCCACCTTCACTGGATTTGAAGAAAACTACAGATGGCCCTAACGGCACATCTTATTTAGGCCTACATATCTATGAAAATGAAGCGGCTTTCTCTCTCGTCGACTTTACGACAAAAGATATGATTACAATTTCGACGTCGTAAGCTATCCCTATCTGGACAGCAATATACCAGAGGGATCTGCATATGGAGTATACATATCTCGCCCACTATCATGTGATAGATCAAGTGTTAAATGTGACGATTTTAATCAACGTCACAAAACATATTGCAGAAACAGGGCTATATCATCAAGCGCATCCACTCGAAGCTTCTCAAATTTGGCGACCATATCGCACGCTGATAGCAGAATACGAGCGTAGCGTACAAGATCTATTGCTGTACGTTTCGTAACTTGTGTCTAATTTCGCTTTACAAGGGGCTAGGGGGCGTATGAACCCATGTATTTCAAGATCAAAGGGTGAACGAGATACGTCATAATCTAGATAACGAAAATCATATGGATTAAGGATACTGATTAACGATACGGATTTGATATTTTTGAAACATCACGATGCCTTGCTGGCATCATTGAAAACTATGAAGCTATTATATGAATTAGGTCTTTGAGTTATGGACGCGAAAAATCTTTAATGGATGACTGCTGAATATTGAATGACGGACTAGATGCTTGCATTCGATTCTAAATGGTCCATGTTCGCATTTTAGTTATGGTTCGTTATCGCTGTAAACTTCATGAACTTACTTGTCACTATCTACGAGATGTATAATAGAAAGTTGTCGATATTTCTTAGCAATGTAACATGTCCATCGTATACTTGTGTATTTCGCCTGGCATCTGGAATTCTAAAGCATATTGTAGTCAATTCACACTATCCACAGGGAAATTATTAAAGTTATAAAATATCAGTGAATAACAAAGATTAACTAGTAAATTTATTGGCCACGCGCTTTCAAAGATAGGAGATATTTGATTCGTCCGCTGAATTGCAACATCGTATTTAAATTTAGACTATACTGATATCAGCATAGGAGGTTAAAGACATCATCTTCAAAAAGATATTCACCAAGGACATCAACATCCAAAAGGTACTTTCTGGCCTTCGTCGTGTGGTTGTTCTATTTCAAGCCGGGAATACTCCAATTGACATATTATGTATTGCTGAATAATTAATTTAACAAAGTCATTAAACTTTTATGACGATTTATCGACTATTCCTGAGCAACACCTTGTTGTAGGAAGCTAGTCTATGTTTATATATACTATGATTGTTGTCTTTTTGAATTTGGTGCTAATTTGATTATATGAATTGGGTCTTGCGTCAACCACTTACTCTTCATCCGTCGTCCATTAAAGATCCTTTAGATATCTGGGTAGAAGGCAGAATATCGGCCTGTGAGATCGTGTGACTTCGTTTCAGTACGACGGCAGTTTCTAAACCACCCTGCATGCCATGTTATTTCCTAATCCATGCTAATGGACCTACCAACAACTAAATCCGTTCTATAAATAAATCGTTTTCCGATCAGCCCTCTGTAATTTTCGCAACTTGGAGTAATTTACGCCTGAATATTTTGCTATCCAGGGGGACATTCATTCATCTCATCTACCCATTAGCTAAATTACATGGCTTTCTCTCTACTGCACATAATCATTGAAAGTGAGGTGAAGTCATAAATTCCAGAATATGCATTCAGATTGTGTCGAATTCATTGTTTGGTAAGGGCTAGGATATAAATCGTGGTCCGAATTCTGTAATATATGTACCATGTTAGTCGATATGCTCGATCGTTCTATTATCTTGCATGCCTTCTTCGCTATTTTATCTTTCACACATTTGGTTGAGGTTTATGTTAACCCTACCTGGCCTGGGGTGTGGGGGCGGAAAGTGCCCCCCCCAGTGAACTTTTCTCTACTGCTCCGAAACGACAAAACCGAGGAGGCTGAAACTTGGTGACTTTTAAGCTTATCTTATTGGGGTCATTTGGAGCCTATTTTCATATACCCCCGTCAAAATGGCGGCCATGTGGTATCCGCGAAAGTCGTGTTTTTCAATCTTTTCGCTCCATTTCTTCACATTTCCCTTGCCTAAAAGGCCTTGAAAGTATTTTATTTATGCAAAACTAATTATTCTCTATTTTATTAGATTTTTTTCGAGAGAAAAACCTGAAAAATGAAAATTTCGAAAAATCGATCCCAAAAATGCCGAAAAATGGCTTCCGAGAAGATTACGTCACTGTGACGTCATCATGGCGGCCATCTTGGATTATTTTACATTTCCCGGTAGAGCTTGAACCCATGATACTCTGTGGTAAGTTTCAGCGCTCTAGCCTTGGTGGTAGAGAAAATATATAGGGGGGAGCACTTTCCGCCCCCCCAGGCTGCGATACACCCCAAATCGCCCAGGCCAGATAGGGTTAATGAGTTTCTATCTGAAAACGACTTGATTATACACATATATTCAACTGAGTTATTTGACGCAATTATATAATGGGAGTGCTGATTGCATCTTCAGTCTCGGAATCCATACTGACCATTTCAATAATAGCATCGCAGGGAATTCCAGCATTGCACGACCCTACTCAATGATCTTAGGCTATCAATATCAATATTATATAAGGCTCATGCCGTACTCATTAAGCTCATCGATTCATCATCATAAACATGTGAGCGAAATATTGAATAATTACTGAACCAACGCTGCATTATCTAATCTGATCATATGTATATCATCCCAGAAGTGGCTCCCTGGAGAAACTACACTTAGTTATTTATGGATATTAATGGTATGATGGTGATATAAAACACGATGTTACACTGCTTATTAAACTGGACTAAATCAGCAATTCAAACTGAAGAGCAACAAAATTAAATTAGAGATCAGTGCTAGTTTTACCAGAACAAACATCCCGCATATTTCTCATGGGACGAATTTTCTATCAAGATCTTGAAACTGATGAGTCCGCCTCATATAAGGTTATTGAGGACCCCAATTGATTTGTTTCGCACTGTTTAAACGGCTCTGATAACCTTAGCCAAGATGCTTTAATGGTCGCTTCCTTTTAGCAAGATTTGAAAATTTGATTGTGTAGATGCTACTAAAATAATAATAATAATCAAATTAACCCCTCTAATCCTCACCGATGCCGGCCTATATGGCTCTTTGTAATAGTAGATTGTTTTATACGCCGGGTACTGAAATTTTATGCCCAGAAAACAATATCCAATTTTAATGTTGTAAAGTCACTTGTACCTTGACTTCCTTTTGTCGATGCTCGTCATGTAGACTCGACTGATTCCCACCTGGGATATTTTTCCACGTTACACTTCCCTGTGCTATCTTACTATTTTAGTTCTCTTGTTTTAAATCGTTATATGGTATGTGTATCTCATGTGTACATCTTTCTGTCTTAAATACTAATCATCTAGCCGTTGCATGTTTATTTCAATTTTATTACGTTTGCGCCTCATGCACATATTGTTTTTATCGGGAGCCCAACTAGTATAGGTGTTCGCCACCTGTTTGGGCTACCCTTGCATGTAATGTATTTATGCTAAAGTACAATAAATAAATAAATAAAATTGTGTGTGCTATCATAACGAGTATATACCACCTGCACAACATTACACATTATACAGTAGGAAATTATTAGAGTGTCTTCCTGGTTTTTGTACAACGCCATAAGTATTGCGCTGAATACTGATCAGCGGTATTGAATTTACATTATTTGAACACCATATCTTGCCCGCATCTCTTACAGGAAACTAAGCAATAGTTATGGATACTGTGATTGTTGTTGTTTTTATTTTTTTATTATTTTTTTATTTTTTTTATTTTTACTTGCTGCTAATACTGTCTCATTTAGATCTTTGGATTGTGGACGCGGAAATTCTTCAATGGATGACGGTTGAATATTGAATGACGGACTAGATGATTACATGTATATATGTCATTCTTCTGCTATTTTGTGTAAACTCTCCGACATATATATCATTTCAAAATATAACAAACCACTGGGCATGGCGATTGTTTTGTATTTTTAACCTAAAAAGTGGGTCTATCGAGTTGGTTGGTTGGCTGTTTGAAGTTTAACGTCGCACCTAACCTTATTGGTCACACGGCGACGATGACCCAAACAAACATATCCTAGCGAAACCCTAACCCTAACAAAAACCTAACCAAAACTAAAAAAAAAAAATGAATTTCGAATTTTGAAAATTAGGCTATACAGACACTGGTGATCACAATGGATCGTCAGAGAGCCTAATTTGTTTGACACTTTAATCTACCTCCGGGTCTATCGAGTCTTGGTATCATGTAATTATACAGGAAAATGCAGTATTCATGTAAATAAACTTTATTTGAATATGTGAACTTCATGTTATTTTCTGCAGACTTGGAGTATATGTTCCAATTTCAGTATAGATTCAAAATTAAAAACAAAAATGAGAGTCCCACATGACTCATGTCTGAATAGCGCTTCAAATCATTTGATATCAATAAACTATTTGCTGATATCAGTAAATCATTTGTTGATATCAGCAATTGATTTGCTGACATTATCACATGATTTGATGATATCAGCAAATTCTTTATATTTGATATCATTAACTTTATATTCGATGTCATTAAATATGACGAAAGATGACAGTTTGAATCACAACATGGAAGGCCTCTTGTTCAGAACGAGAATGACCCTCCTCACAACGCATGTTCACAGTCTCACTCCACTATTTCCCTGCCCTCAATAGCGGAGGTGAACCTTTACGACCTGTCCATGACGCACTGCATGTGGCGGGCGCACCCCGCGCACGAGTTTCTGTGTACATCCGACCGGACCCCCACCCCCGCTCTCCGGCAAGATCAACAAAGATATAACACAACATTTGAAAGTGATCGGAACGTTCGACAAATAGAGCTTGAGTTCATACTGAATTTACAGGGTGTCATTCATTTTTGATTGATTGATTGATTGTTCATTCACTCACCACATATAAATAAAGACAGAGATATGGTATGTGAATTAATAAAAATATGCCAGGAATGAAACCCAAGAGGGCTTGTTATATCCCATAAAATAATAACTGTTAGTGATTATACCAACTCGAAAATAAGACAATAGGAGTTGAAGATACTCTCAAATTTAAATATGTAAATTAAACCTATCTGGCCTGGGCTCTTTGGGACCTGTCTAGGCCTGGGGGCCACAATTGCCCCTCTAATAATTTTTCTTACCCCTTGAGCTAGAGGGCTGAAAATTACCACACCATACCCTTCGGTCAAGCCCTACCAGACAATGTAAAAAAGTCCAAGATCTTTGGTCGATTTTTCGGTAAGATTTTTCGAAAATTTTATTTATGTAATTTCTCCGCAAAAAGTTCATGATAAATTAGAAATATTAATGTGATGTGAAAGAAAAATTTTTTTGCCCACTTTTCATCGCCGAAAAGTAGAAAAGCAGAAATTTTGAAGAAAAATGTGGCCGCCATCTTAAATTTACCCATGATCTTCTCTCCTGGGGATTATGCAAATAGGCTCAAAATGACCCCAATGTGATAAACTATCAAGTGTTAGCTCTCTGTCGTTCCGAAAATAGCGCAGAAAGTTTGGTAGGGGGGCCATTTCGAACCCCCCCCCCTTCCCAGGCATGGTAGGGTTAACAATGGTGATTCACCCAGCCCAGTAGTAGTTAACTAATACATATGAACTAAAAATTTATAGGATAGGGCTTTGTAAAATTGATAAGGTACACGTGTTTTACATAAAATAAGTTTGTCTCAAGGTCAGTGTTGAAGTGATTGATGGCCAAGAAAATGATGTCGGTGTGTGCATATGTGGCAAAATGTGAAAATATAATATGAATACGCCTTTGAAATTTGAATGAATAGACTATTCAGAAAATAGGTAAATTTTCATTCGAATTTTGAAAAGTGACTGAGATAAACATGATTTTAAGTCAGAAGACTTTCATGCTTAAATAGACACCCTCACACCGCTGTTTCAATCTGTACCAGCTTTAGGACTATTTGATTACACAAGTACCCATATCTCATATAAAGATCAAAATTCATTGAGGCATACCTGAGATACAAAATATATCACGAAACGTTAGATTCTTCGTATGTGCTTTAGAATAGGTTAACCGGAAGACTACTGTGAAGTCATGTGACTCGGTCAGTATGTCGGCACCTCTTCCCACTTCCCTTATATGTGTTGTAATTTTTACCTGGATATGGCGAGATTCTACTGGTGGACGTTTCGTCCCCGAGGCCCACCCCCTGTACATACCTATTGGTCTTTGATATATGTTGGCATTTGTGGGAAGTTGATGCTGGGTCGACATCGGGCCTTAAAGACTAGTCTTTTGTGTTAAATGCTGTCATTTTCGTCTGACGCCTGTACAGCTCACCAATCCCCAGCGTACGAGTTGTCACAGCGAAACAGCTCACCAATTACCAATATACGAATTGTCAGAGCATTTCTATCATAGCTCTTTAGATTTGTATCTAATACCGCTTATGGGATGCTGTGAATAATAACAAACTTCACGAGTTCAAAAAAACTGTAGGCTATACTCATCTGAACAGCCAGAAACGTTTCGATCAAACCATGATCAGGCGATGTAGAATCGGCCATACACGATTAACTCATGAACATTTACTTAAAAAAGAACCAGTCTCAAGGTGTGTTCCATGCCATGAAGATCTCACAGTGAAACATATACTTATCGAATGCATAGATTTTAAGATTGTAAGAAATGCTTTCTATCGAGCGACTACTTTGGAAGATCTGTTTAGTCGGGTGAGGGAAGATTGCATCTTGGGTTACTTGAGAGAAATCGGGCTGTTACATCAGTTTTAATGTGTGTATGTTTTAATGCGTTAGATTATTAAGTTAGACACATGAGTACTTAGAATTTTGTTTGATTATCGCTATATAGCTGAAATATTGCTGAACGCGACATTAAACCTTAATTCTCTCTCTCTAATACCGCTTATGCCGGTGCTAGGGACCGTGTGGTCATATCATCCAAGTTGCCACATGAACAGGTACAATAAAAGCTCACCTGAGATACAACACATATCACGAATCGTTAGCTTCTTCGTATGTGCTTTAGAATAGGTTAACCGGAAGACTATACTGTGAATTAATGTGACTGTCAGTATGTCGGCACCTCTTTCCACCTCAATTATATGTTTTACCTGTATATGGCGAGATTCTGCTGGTGGACGTTTCGTCCCCGAGGCTCGCCCCCTGCACAGACCTTTTGGCTTTTGCGATATGTTGGCATTTGTATGAAATTGATGCTGGGTCGACATCGGGCCTTACAGACTAGTCTTTTGTGTTAAATGCCGTCATTTTAAACTGACGCCTATACAGCTCACCAATCCCCAGTGTACGAGTTGTCACAGCGAAACAGCTCACCAATTACCAATACACGAGTTGTCAGAGCATTTCCATCATAGCCCTCTAGATTTGCATCTAATACGCTTATGCCGGTGCTAGGGGCCGTGTGGTCATATCATCCAAGTTGCCACATGAACAGGTACAATAAAAGCGTACCTGAGATACAACACATATCACGAATCGTTAGATTCTTGGTATGTGCTTTAGAATAGGTTAACTGGAAGACTATACTGTGAAGTCATTTGACTGTCAGTATGTCGGCACCTCTTTCCACTTCCCTTATATGTGTTGTAATTTCAACAAACACAATCGCGATCAAAGTCACAATCATACTCTAGATGACGACTTTAAGAAAATCATATGGATGAAGAATACTGATCAGCGATACGGATTTGATATTTTTGGAACATCATGAGGTCTTGCCGGCATCATTGAAAGCTGTTGACCGCTTCTCTCTTGGAGGAAACTAGCCTATTTTTATGTATACTATGATTTTTCTTTTAATTTGGTACTAATTCTGTTATATGGATTAGGTCTTTGGAATATATATAGACACGGCAATTCTTTAATGAACGACGGTTGAATATGACTGACGGACCAGGCGCTTGTATTGTATCTTCCAACTGCGATTCTTTCTTCCAAATCGTTATTAGGTTCCTTTAAGACCGAAATGTTTCGCGCGTCTGCAATTTCATCTCCTCTTATTGTCAGGTTGTCGGGTGGATGAAGATCGGCCTTTTGGAGCAGTAAAATGGTTGCGCTTTTGGAAGCATTAATGACATTAAGGTTAAAACTTTGTCCTTTAGCCAAGTAGATATATGTTCAATATCTTGTTACCTGACGCAACTAATAAAAATGAAACCATCGGAATAAAGTATAGCCACTATTAGCCAACGTCAGCCATTAATAAAAGTACATTTTGATGCTTTATTAAGAATCCGGTATCATGGTTGATGATTGTGAGTGGTCATAAACTGTTTTCGTTTATGCAACCCCCAATATCACATTTTATTCACTCCTACATTATAACTCCGCCGTCAATGCTCGATGAGTTCATGCCTTCGATAATTCGTAATCATTCAAGTTAACAGCCCACTTTTAAAATTTATGTTCGATACTAAACGATTCTTAAAGTCGCTTTAGGTACGGTTAAAAAAAAAGCTGTAAACTTGATGAGATATAACGTGTTCACCGTCTGGCATATGAGATTCTAAAGCAAATTTTTGTACTAAATCAATGCACCTGGTCAACAAGGAAATTATTGTATATTCTCGGCCACAATTGTTGGTGCATTGGTGAATAATTCAAAATTTGATAGGGCAGTGTAGTTCTGGCAAATCCGATTGATTTATAAACAATTCTTTCGACTGATTGTGAATCACCGAATGATTACCTTTAATCTTGAGGTTGTTCGACAATCTCTCTGTATTGAAATTCGAATAGCGGACCATTTCAGACGAAATATCATTAAACCATGGAAATACCTGGGAGCGTCAATGCGAATGAAGAGTAATATTGTTTTGCCCTGAGAAAGTGACATGTTAACCAATTGAAATAAAAAAAATATGTTTGCGACCACGTCGTAATCATTTAATGTTCATTGGTATGCTGGCTTTCTGCATTAGGCGTCGCTTGTTGGCGTAACACGCCACGGTATGCTCGTTGCAAGGTTTTTAACCCCAAAGGCAAGAAATTATCTCATTTTGTCGCAAAAGCAATACCAGATTGCCATAGGAGGAGTGTGAAGATCCTTTGACGAAAAAAAGATGCGAGCACGCTGTAGTAAAATTGAACACCGTCGACGTCTCGTGTGGGTCCAGTATTAACATTGTCTAGCATCTGATCGGTGGTTTCAGCATGTTGTTGTTGTCGAGCTTCAGTTTTCTTATTTATGACGGTTTAAGCTAGACGTGTGCCATGAAGGTGTAGAGTCAACCGTAAGCACGAAAGACAATTGTCATAAGAGTTGATTGATTCCAAGTGCCGATCACAATACAGTTTTTCTATGTAATTTTACCTCTCAACAAAATTTCACTTGGGCGTGTTTCAGGAATGGATACCGGATAATGTTCTGCATTAGGGCAGCGTTTAAGGACAAGTACGCAAAATAGAAAATTAATGCGCCTGTACGTCAGAGTCTCATGTTGGAAATTTCCTTTAATCCACTATGTCAAAACCATAGCCCATCATTTAAGTTCCTCAGATTTCAAGTTCATGGAACGCTTGTGAGAGGCGACGGATAACACCCCTGACGATGCGGCAAGGAGTGTTCACACGATACATTTGAAGCAATTGGAAGCTGCGTTTCTGACAAAATAGGCAATATCGATATTTCTTTGCAACAGAACCTTGTGAGTAGCATGCCTTGGTGTTTTACGCCAATGAGTGACGTTTGAAGTGCAGACGCAGCATACCTATGAAATTCGAAAATATTTCCACCGATGTTTTTTGGAAAAAAAAAAGCTTTTCATTCCCATTGGCGTTCCCAGGAAATTGCATAGATTAATGATAGTTCGTCTGAAATACATTCCGATCAAAACTCAAGGAAACAGGTAAGAAAACTACGCTACTACCAATTCACCAACCATTATGGCAGAGACTGTATGACATATCAGTGAATAACAATAAACGACATCATTTTAATAAGAGCCCTTAGATTCGTGCATAAAGCATTGAGTTACGTACCAATTCAAAAATCCGTGAGTTGTGCAAGATCTATTTCAACATTTAACCACTCATACACTGAGTCGAATGATAGTCAATAAAACCACGACGTTGACCAGAATACATATGACTGACAGACGTGAAGATGCAAAAGGCACTTCCTGATGGTCACCGTCGTGAGGTAGTTATATTTAAAGCAGAGTATACTCCAAATGACATATTATTTATTGATGAAATCATAATTTAACGCATTCAATCATTAAAATTGTATGGACGATTTATTAACTATTCTTCATCAATACTGTTTACATTATTTGGGTTTGTATTGGGTGCCGTCATTTCGCTGAAAATTTTACATAAACCGTCACAAGATTCCAAACTCGGCAAGGGGTTTTCGCTGGACTTTAAACGGAAAACACACGTAGAAAGTCTGTAGATATAGTTTTTACTTGGCACTTCGATTCATACAGTATTAACATACTGACTAATATCAAAACCCATCAGAGGACTTTACCGGTGGCGGCAGAATACAATGAAGGAATCAGTCTAATTTTCGATGGCGCCTGTGTATACTGTTTCGCAGAAATGTATGAAATGTAACTGTCTTCAAATAGACACATCCGTTAAACTGGCACGAGTGCGTTCGTACCAGCTAGTAATATATGCACATTACAACACAAATGTGAAATAACTGCAATTCTCACGGAATAACCAAGCGCAAAAAAATAAGACGTTTAACGTCGGTTCGTTTGCAAAGTATACAACAAGATCTCTATTGGGCTTTTTATACCGACTTAAACAAAACAACATGCAATGAAAACAATCGTGAATATCATACAGATAATAAAATTAACATTGTGCTTAAAACTCATTTACAATTTATGTGCGTATTTTTTCCTTTTATAAAAATATGTTACATATGTATGCCATTACCGATAGTTACATTGCACAATTATATTAAATATTGAATATAATAATTATATACAAATTAGATAGGATCGCAGATTATGTTGTGTAGGCTGAGCTTTAGAAATATCTCGATATAAATCTTCGAAGCTAGACTTCAATTTTGGCACATTGCACACCTACATTTATTTCCACCCCAAATTTTTAGAATACTTTTAAAATCACTAAAATGAAGTTTCTGTTCGGGCATTGTCAGGCAAATCATTTCAAATTTTAGAAGCCTGATATCTGAAACTTTGAAGTCCATGTTTCGTAGTTCTTGTCTTGGGCACTACTGAAAGATTATGATATCTAAAATCATACTGAGTATTTTTCAGATTGATCAAGTCATGTAAATATTCAGGGTTGGTTTTATGAAGTATCTTAAAGTGAACGTAAAGGCTGCGACAACACATACACTGTGTGGAAGAACTATATTAAAAGTATCATTTGGCAGCAACAAATATTTTTTGTGATTTTTTCCCTTCGAAGAAAAAAGATTCCAAACACCAGAATTATTGACTGGCGCACTGGCCATGTCACTGTATTGAGTAGCCTTGCGCCAATGAAACGCTTGTACGTAGCGCGTGATATTTTCCTGTGACATAGTATCACTTTGTTGTGACATTGCTGTAACAAGAGTTGTATGGCGGAGGTGGAGGGCTCGGCTGTTTCAAGCGTGTTTTGACTGTGTTGCGTGTCTCCAACAGTATGAATATATTCAATATTTACTATCAACATTTTCGAATATTAATTCTTGTATATTTTATGCTTCATATACAAGAATTAATATTAGAAAATTTTCGTTTTTACCACGTGTCATACGCCTTTACAACAATTTTACGATCGATACGGTTTTTAAAACACTCATATCTCGACACTTTTATAACCCAGAATGAAAACAGTTTTACTGATTTAGATTGTTTTTATTGTCATAATATTTTGCAGTGGTGATATACATTTGTATAAAGCATAATTATCCTTTTAAGTAACTTATTATATGAATCTTAAACACTTGTTAAATCAGCATATATATTTAAATACGTTCTTTATACTAATTGCACTGTATATATTGTTTTATAGAGCCTATTATTGGACCTCGTGTCTGTTGGTTCTTTATGTAAATAAATGGAAATAAACTGTTTACCGAGCTGAAACTTTTCATGAACCCTATAAACTTTCCTGAACCCTATAAACCTTCAGTTGTCTCTTCGTCAGAACTTAAAGTCAGGCTATCCTCCTCGTACGTCGACATGTTTACATGCTTACTACGATTTCTAACTCCACGAAATAGAGAGCTCCGATGTGATATAACGTCACTGCTCTGATGTGAGATAGCCAACATGGCGGCGGCCGGGGAACAATAATACAACCGTGATAATTTCGTTCCTACTCGGTGCAAAAAAATCCGCAAAAATATGGGTTGGTGCTGTTTGATACTTTCAATGTAGTTCTTTCCCGCAGAGTGCATGTTGCCTCAGCCTTTACGTTCACTTAGCTTAACTCTCTGCAAATGTAGAGGAAAGGCGTCATTATTGAAATAGTCTAAATTACTATGGTTCGAAAGTCATACTTTGCATTTCCTCACCACACGAAGTTGGACGATTATTTGGCAAAGAGATCGCGCAACTGGACATAAGAAGTTGAAACAGGAGAGAAATGATGCAAGAGTTTGCGCAGGTGATCAATCCAGCGACCAATTCAGCAGAACTTATCCACCCATGACTGAACACGAAGTTAAAATTAATGTTCTCTCTCTCTCTCTCTCTCTCTTGCCCCGCGTGGTGCATGTGTGCAAGTTTGCCAGTTACTTGTCGATGCGTGGTGGTTGTCTCTGGGTACTCCGGCTTCATCCATCAGCCAAAATAGCTGTCACCATATGAGTGAAACAACCTTGAGCGTGACATTAAAGCAAATTCCCCCTCCCTCTCATATCATTTTACAATAAATGACTTGATAGGGCTGTTACATCATCGCTCTGAGATATTTGTATCAAATACCGCTTAAGCCGGTGCTAGGGGCTGTGTGACCATGTCATTCCAGATGTCCACATGAACATCTACAATAAAAGCGTGGCTGGGATACAAATAATCACTTCTGGTCTTGTGACGTTTTTTAGAAATATGCATTCAGTATATTTGTCTGTGGGGTCATATGGCTTCTTGTCAGTACGCCAACATCGTTTTTCCGCCACCCTGTTAACTTTGCGTTTAATTCATGTCATGTGCAGCGTCTGTATGACCAGGATTCCAATGGGTACAAGCTGCGTTCCACTAGTGGCAACCTGCATCTCCTTACCCTTGAATACAACATTTAAATGCATTTGTTTTCATTCACCGTTGTTTTGATATATCTAAATATAGAACAACTCTTCTAATATCTACCTGCAAATTATCTGTTTTTCTCAGGTAACTTCCAGTGAGGTTCAAGTTATGAATTTAACACGTGTTTTGTGACAATACTTCTACATGGTTGTACGGATTTTCGTATATTTAGGATAGCTGCAGTTTATCTGTATAACCTGTCCTTGACGAGGCCTGTCTAATTTGTTGGCTTTTAGATATTCAGTTAGGTCCAGTAGAAGGGCAATTGACGTAACTCAGTCTAATGAGTCTCGCTAGAGAGTCTCGCTAGATGTGAATGGCAACTAAGCTTGATATATATCAATCGAATTCCCCGCCACTAGTTCCATTTTGACTCGTTTCTATGCACTCAACGGAGTTCTTACTTGGTGTCAAATCTTACATTTAATTATGGGTATGTAAGACAGAAAACAGCGGAAAAGCAGGAAGGGTCACTCAGCCTTAAGCAAGATTAGTTCGCGATCAACGAAATATGATTTGATGTTATTGAGCGATACCATGGCGAGTAAAAAATAGGCCTAGGTGAATGACATTTCGCTGTAATTGAAATACGAGAAGCGTGTAGCAATTAGTTTGACTTTGAAGCAGACAGCAATTACATTCTATAGATTTCCTGGCGCTGGATATTATGATAGACGTAGAACAGGAAACAGAGCAAATGATAGCCATGAGATACGCGAGGAAAACTGATTGGCTATGTTCTCTCCTTTGACACTATTTGCTACACACTTTGAAGAAATTCATAGTTCGCTGTAGCGTTGCCCGCATCTGAAACTGTACCATTAGGGGATATCGAGATAGGAACAAGATATTTCTTCGACAGGTCAAAGCTAGAGAAACGGCATTGACTGCCCAATGACTAGTATATTAGCGATACGGTCATACTAGATCTATTGTCGAGAGCTATATGCCTACGCATAATTATTTCCAGCGTCATGCAAAACATTTCAGTCAATATTGTCCTAATTTGTAAGCGGACGCGACTTAAATCCAACATCTGTGAGCCAACCGTAGACCAATTGCAGCGTCTCCGATCATGCCGGTCTTTCACTGCATGGCAATCAGAATCACAGCATGGGAATATTAAATATACTTCACTGTGAACAGAAGACCTCGTTCAACGGTCAGGTCAACAATCGGCGTTTTTATGATTACAACACATATAAGGGAAGTGGGAAGAGGTGCCGACATACTGACAGAACCACATGGTTTCACAGTATAGTCTTTCGGTTAACCTATTCTAAAGCACATACCAAGAATCTAACGATTCGTGATATGTGTTGTATCTCAGGTACGCTTTTATTGTACCTGTTCATGTGGCAACTTGGATGATATGACCACACGGCCCCTAGCACCGGCATGAGCTGTATTACATACAAATATAGATAGCTATGATACTGTTAAAATGCGACATGGCTTCTTAAGAGTAGCATTCAATCAACCTCACAAAACATTATTGCAGAAACTTATAAAACAGGGCTATACCATCAAGCGCCCCACTCAAAGTTTCTCAAATTTGGCAAGAAATATCGCATGCTGATAGCAAAATACTAGCGTAGCGTGCAAGATCTATGTCGTAACTTGTGTCTAATTCCGCTTAACCTGGGGCTAGGGGCCGTATGAACTCATGTACTTCAAGATCCTCATGGTGTTCATGTGAAACCTAAAGCCAATCTAAAGCCTGACTGGGATACATCATTTTCTAGATTACGGCTTTATAACGAAAATCATACGGATTAAGAACACGGATCAGCGCTACGGATTTGATATTTTCGGAACATCATGATGGCTTGCCGACATAATTGAACACTGTTGACATCTTTCCTCTTTCAGAAACTAGCCTGTTTTTATGCATACTGTTTTTTATGTTTGGATTTGGTGATAATGCTGTCATCTGAATTAGGTCTTCGAATTATGGACTCGGAAATTCTTTATTGGACGACGGCTGAATATTGAATGACTGAATAGACGCCTGTATTTCTAGTGTTCAAGCCTATCTTCAAAGCTAGTTAAAGTTATCCAAAATTAGTAGAACAATGTATCAGTTTAACATTCCAAAAAATAGGGTTGTTCCTGAGAAACATATATGTCAGCCATCATTGGTACCCAATTTTTTTCTATTCGAATATCTTACATTTGTGCTTTACGTATAATGTATGCTGAAGAAATCTCTCTACACATATGCTAGACGAAAATCTCAAATACAAAAAAAATAGTAAAAAATAATAAATCATAGTATGCATGAAATGAGTTAGTCTCCTGCAAGATAGAAGTGATCAACATTAAGATACCACTATGTTCCAAAAATATGAAATCCGTTCCAGTAGTATTAATTCATATAATTTTCGTTATAAAGTCGTTATCTAGAATATGATGTATCTCAGTCACGCTTTGATAGTGACTGTTCACATGAACACTGTGAGGATGTTGTTATACATGGGTTCATACGGCCCTAACAGCATCACATCCAATAATTCCTCGTGATATTTATTATAATTTAGCGGATAAATTGACTTGCGGGAGTATAACTTCTTGTCATATTCAGGGAGTAGTCATTACAAATCTCGCTCCGTTCTCGCTCGAAAGATTCCTGTTCTGGCCCTTACTGTCCAGAAGTGTCTTTGAAGTAACTTTGAAGTAACTTTAAAGTGTGGCCATATTTTAACCTTGAAGTGCAAGGCTCAGAGTCAGAAGTGTGCTTGCAGTGTGGGTATTGTTTTGTAGCAATGCCATATAAGGGCATTGAAGTCACAATGAAGTCACTTGGAAGTACTTTTGAAGTGTGCCTCAAATATGTTAATTAAGTACTGCAAAGGCACTTCATCGACACTTCCACAGAAGGGTAACCTTCATAGGCACTTCTGAAGTGCCCTTGAAGTACTTAATTAGAATATTTGAGGCGCTTCAATGTCCTTATATGGCAAGGCACTTCATCCACTCTTCTACAGAAGGATACCTTTCATATGCACTTCTGAAGTGCTCTTGAAGTACCTTACTAGTATCATAGCAAATCGGTGTAATGAAATGTATGTAGCCACGAGATATTTACTTTCCCGGAAAAGAAGATACAGATATATATTTGAGCACAGAACGTTTTATTCAAAGAAAACACTGAGAGTGAGACAAAACAGTACATCATAAAATATTTACAATAAACCTGATGGTTCTTAACAAAAAACATGTAGTTTATATAACCGCTAGCACAAATCCTTGAGACAAAATACAGCACAGTACTATGTATTTACATGCAGACTTTGATATGAGAATTTATTGCAGTATTAGTATTATTATTCAAGGGTGACCGTGTTCTTGTCCAACTTGAACTTGAAGCTGCAGATCTTTCGAAGGATAGTTGCCCTGAGGTCCACTTGGACGTAATCCAACCTTGTAATATCACGCTTGATGACTGTTTAGCACCGAATTCTACATGTACTAATTTCAAGATTTCTAAGTGTGGACATCGTGGGTGTCTCACGTGTCCACTGTTTAATACTTCAGCTTCGCTTATTTCCGCGCTAACTGGTAACTCATATTCTGTTAACTCGTATGTTGATCTTAATTGTTCTACTACAAACTGTATTTATTTAGTTTCCTGTAAGAAGTGTGGTCAACAGTACGTTGGCAAGATCACCCAAAGACTCCATCTTAGGGTGAACGGTCACAGAAAATCCGTTAGGAAAAAACAATTGCTCATAGGTAAGCATTTTTTCTGGACCTGACCATGGCTGGGATAACTTTAGTATTCAGATCATAGACGTCGTCTATCCATCTACCAATGACTCCCCCTTTGGATTTGAGAGAAAAATCCGAGAGCGGGAATTATTCTGGATGCTAGAACTTGGGTCGGTGTTTCCGTTTGGTTTAAATGATAATGTCAGTGGGTTCGGCAATGCTACAAACCGCCGTTCAAATATATCCAACATTACGCAGCTATTTAAACCCCATCAACGGAGGCATCGCAGCCATGGTTGGCGAAAGTTTAATAGTTCGATGATTCACGATCATATCACTTTAAATTATTTAGTGGGTTTATCTAACACACCCAATAGTATACATAGCTTACGTACAGTTCTGTATGCGTTACCTCTGAGAGCTTTAGATCGAATAGTCAGGAACTATAATACCACCAAAAATCAGTAAAGTATGTCAAGATATAGCGTATTTTCGGTTGTATCGTCCAGTGAACATAATCGAAACATCTCAAGATCGGCTTTTCTTGAAACTCAACTACTTAGATAAAGGACTGGACATCATTAATTTACGCAACGCTGTACCAAACTATTTTAAGTTCACAGAACCTCCTTGCATTTCATATAAGTATACTAAATCTATAGCCACCAAAATATTCAATTACTCCAATGCTGTCAGGGAGTTTGACTGGAGTTTATACACGTCAGGAGGCTATAGTTGTGATTGTGAATCGTAGAACTTTATCTATACACCATGCAAACATGTTGTGACTGGTGACCTTGATGTGGTGAGTGATAAGGACCTGAAATTACTCCTGATGAAAGGACCTAAATATAGAGAGCCGAGAAGAATAAATCTGAAGGCAGACCAGAAGATAGTCCTGTCTGCATTGGAACAGTACTTTATTGATTGGTCGAAACGAGAAAAAGTTGAACCTACAGTACTCGCTGATTGGCTGGACCTCACCTAAATCAAGGTCGTTGAAACAATCCGCCATATTGACAGAAGTACTCTTCGTCAAGCAAAACAAGTACTGAGAAACCTCAATTCGCAAGAAGTTCTTGCAAATCTCCAGAGTAAATTCGTCATTGTCCCAGCAGACAAAGCTCCAAATAATATAATATTCATATGTAAATATTACTATTACCAGGTGCTGGTTAAAGAATTGAGTGTAGACCTATCATCATCAAATACGTCTACTTACTCCCAAACTTCATTTACCCTGGAAGATTTATTTAACAATCACAAAACGTTTCTCAGGGAAAGAGGTATTTGTCTTCTAACCAATCATAACGACATACCAAAAGTATACTGGACTCCCAAAATGCATAAATCACCATACAAAGCTAGATTCATAGCTGGTTCTAGAAGCTGCACCACCAAGCTTCTTTCAACCCTATTGACGAGGGCCCTTCAGGAGGTAAAAGCATTTTGGGCAAGGTATTGCGCCACTATTTCTAAAAACGCGTTGAATGTATGTGGATATTAAAAAACTCAAAATGTCTTACGGAGGAACTTGATGCTAAAGGTCACATACCGTACAGACATGTATCCACATGGGATTTCTCGACTCTCTATACTACAATCCCTCATCAGGACCTTATTGACCGTCTAAGTTCATTAATAGTATCTGTGTTCAAGAAAACTGATCGTAGATATATTAATGTCGGAAGCCATAAAGCATTCTTTAGCTCTACTACATACAGAGATATCATTCATGGGATGTTTCTTGTTTATAGAGTTGCTTGAATTTCTCATTAAAAATATCTATGTGAAATTTGGCAACACAATATATCAACAGCATATAGGTATTCCAATGGGTACTAATTGCGCACCCCTGTTGGCTGACCTGTATCTGTTCTCTTATGAATATGACTATATGCAGGCGCTTTCAAAAACCGATCCATTCAAAGCCCGTTCCTTCTCATTCACCAAACGCTATATAGACGATCTTCTCGCTGTGGATAATCGCTATATAAATGACGCAGTGAAGGATATATATCCACCTTCACTGGATTTGAAGGAAACTACAGATATCCCTACAGGCACATCATATTTAGATCTATATCTCTATAAAAATGAAGCGGGCATTCTCTCTCGTCGACTTTATGACAAAAGAGATGATTACAATTTCGACATCGTAAACTATCCCTTTCTGGACAGTAATATTCCAGTGGGACCTGCATATGGCGTATACATATCTCGCCTAGTAGCATTTGCTAGATCCTGTGTTAATTGTGACGATTTCAATCAACGTCACAAAACATTGTTGCAGAAACTTATAAAACAGGGCTATTCCTCCAAGCGCCTCCACTCAAAGTTTTTCAAATTTGGCGATACATATCGCATGCTGATAGCAAAATACGAACGTAGCGTGCAAGATCTATGGCGTTACGTTTCGTAACTTTTGTCTAATTCCGCTTAACCCGGGGCTTGGGGTCGTATGAACCCATGTACTTCAAGATCCTCATGGTGCTCATATGAACAGTCACAATCAAAGCGTGACTGAGATACACCATTCTCTAGATAACGACTTTAGAACGATTATTATGGATTAAGAATACTGATCAACGATACGGAATTTATATTTTTGGAACATCATGATGTCTTGTCGGCATCATTGAAAACTGGTGACCGCTTCTCTCTTGCAGCCTATGTTTATGTATACTATGATTGTCTTTTCTGAATTTGGCGCTAATACTGTTATATAAATATGGAATAGGTCTTTGGATTATGGACGCTGATATTCTTTAATGGACGACGGCTGAATTATGAATGACGGACTAGACGCTTGTATTTTGCTGAAACCCACTAGTCTGAATTGTGGATTTCTTGGCCTGTAGCGATAAATATATGGATATAATTAAAACCTGATCAGTTGTATATATGGTTCCATATGACATGCAATCCAGTTTTTCTTTTTTTTTACTACACTCAAGATGATCGAATAGGTTGACTACCATAAAGGGTAAAGAATGGAACACATCTGTACGATTTACAAAAGATTGATGAAGATGTCTATTATCCTTTCTTTAGTACTCCATGATATACAACAAAGGAGATAAACAGTTTGTGTTACGTTCTAACCAATATACACTATGAAGAAATCAACCATACCTAGGTGTGCTCATAAATTTCCCATCAGTCGTGTGGCTGCTTGAAGTGAGCAAAGTTCCTTTTAGCAGCTGTATTCTGGAATATGAAAGTATACAATGTAAGAAGCCATTAGAATTGAAGAGAAACAATCATGTGAATTTTTATAATTTGTCTTTGTTTATTTCTGGTTCAACTAAATCACCATACAGGATTTCAAATAACAATAAATGCTTATTAACTACAAATTGTATCTTAAATTTTTGAAATGAAATAAATGTATGAAATGAAATGTTTTCATTTCTCAAGATGTGGACCGGTAGAAATGTACAATTGAAGTGTGTGAAGATCCTTAGCTTTGATATATGAATAATGCAATCAACAGACAAGGAAAATATAGCCTGTTATAATGATGAAAAGTTTAATCATTATTGATTATATTTTTTCTGATTACAGCTAAAAATAGGTTATGCTAACATTTTATTATCAATATATTGTAAAACATATTTCTTTAGCATTTTGTCAAAAATCTGGTATGGTAATATTCTACAATCTTCTGCAAGGAACAAAAATTAATAAATTTTATAAATCAATAAACAGTTCAAAACAATAAGATTATTTATTTAGACCTACCATCCCCCCAACCAGTTAAGTCCACCTGTTTTGACATGAACAGGAAGTATACAAGCAGTTTTGTGATAAAAATATCTCACCCTCAGGGGATTTCCTCCAGGGGTGCATACCAATCTTCATATGAGGTCCCCAAGCCTGCGGTTTCCAAGCTGACAATTCACACAGTCATAACAAAGGCAATCCACACTGCCTAAGGAACCTGGGTAGATCTGAAAGTGATATTGAGACAGAGATATGGATATTTCTTTGTGAAAGCCATGCTATATGACCCATTAAATTTGACTGCAATTATAAGGTGAAGTACATTATTGCAACCTGCAGTCCATATAGCAATATTTATTGAGGCCAATATCAATTTTTTAATATGCCAAGTATGTTAAGAGAAATTGTTGTTGTTTAACTTGTTGATAATAATAGCTGATACTCCCAGGTCTACATCACTGTTCAGCTCAGTTCTTTGCTTATTAAGTTATGAAAAACAGAAAAATTATAGTTATATTTATTGTTTACTTACCATATCACTAGCTGCACTCATCACCACCTGCAATACAGTTCTTCAAACCTCCATAGTTCCAGCTTAACATAAAAAAATCCATCTGATTTTTGCAGTTGGAGGTCAGCCATTTTGTTTGTTATCGACTGGTGGCGCCCCCGGTGTTCAGTTAAATTTTCAAGGGCAGATAACTCCACCCATTTTGACGAGACAGTTAAAAGGAAAAAGACTATCAGAAACAGAAATTATATATATATATTATATTTAAACAAGTGATAATAATGATGAGGATAATATAAAGTATTCTTTAATGGGCATTTTTTGTTGCTGACATTATGTTATGTTAGAACTGATTCTTCTAAAAATATTTTCCCATTTTGTCCAATTTTACTATAAAATTATGGATTTGGAATGATTGTAAAATCTGAATTCAACAAGATTTCTTATCTAATATGATACTGTTTTGATAACACTAATATGTGAGAGACTGATATTATTAATATCTTTATTTTATTCAAATAGAAACCATGGTACTGATCACTTTAAAAGATCCAAAAAAGTGTTCACAGTTCTGAGTAATATTGTCAGTAACCACATGTGAATATTTTACACAGTTGCAGCTATTTTGAAATGTGAAGTACAAATCTGATGTTTAGTGGTTTCATTGAAATGAGATTTGATGTCACTGAGTGAAATCAAATCAGCCAACTTTAAGCTGGGATATTCCCAGAGCTAATTAATATCATTGAAACTTGTATACATGTAGCTCTAATTTATAATGTTATGTTACTGTAACAGTTTGTGGGAAAATTCCATTAATCTAGAAATCCTATTGATTTTTCAGAATCTTATAGGATTTTTTAGAATCTTATATGATTTTTCAGGATTTTCAGAATCTTATAGGATTTTTTAGAATCTTATATGATTTTTAGAATCTTATAGGATTTTTCAAAATCTTATAGGATCCTATAAGATATTTTTTGTAAGGGGAAGTCCCTCAAGATATGCTATAAAACTGACAAAGTCCAAGAAGTGTCTTTGAGGAGTACCTCAGATTATGCCGAACAATAACTAAGTCTCAGAAGTGTCTCTGAAGCCCCTCAAGTTTTGCTGAAGAACTGACAAAGTCCACGAAGTGTCTTTGAGGATTACCTTGGATTATGCCGAACAAAAACCAAGTCTCAGAAGTGTCTCTGAAGTCCCTCATTTTTTGCTATGAAATTGACAAAGCCCATGAAGTGTCTTTGAGGAGTCCCTTGGCTACTGCCTTTTTCTGATGAAGTACCTTTGAAGTGTGCCAGTATTTTTCTCCGTTGTTGAAGTGCCTTGGGGGATTTCTGCTGGGCAATTATTCTGTTATATTTTCACACCACCATAAGAACGCTGTCGTTTCAGCAACACCTATATACTTATTCGGTTGGGTCCAACACAATATGACCCCTAGCACCGACTTTAGCGGAAATAGATGCTCTAGCTCGGGAGCTGTGATAACATATCAGCCCATATAACAACTCAGGTTCCAGCGGGGTTATACTATATCAACTTATTCATTGAGATGGTTCAGTATTATGTGTGTAGTTTGATGTGCAGCGTAGGCTTTGGCATATCGGTAAGACTGATCATATCGGAAGTGGTTTTCTTTTTCCTTTAGATAATGTCTAGTCTTTCGAAGTGAGGAGCCCCAACATTAAACAATTTGGCAAGCGCAAAGTGTCGGATATTTCACAGATAAGTATTTTGTCATTAAGTAATGTGGCCATCGAAACAAAGGCAATTTGAACTTTGGAATCCTATAATTGCTTTTTCTGTTTTTTCTTTGATTTGGCTTATAGTAACTAAAGTATTTCTATTATAAAATTCCTAGTACCTCTTCCTCAAATGTTACTTGACGAAGGTCTTCGGTTTAAACAGGACAAATAGTTTCGGAAGATCTTGGTCGACTTGACAACGCCTTCGCTCATTTCGAATTGTCCGAAGCAACAAGATAGTTATCTCCTGAAGCTGTATCTCAATACAATTAAAATTAAAATAACCTTCTTATTATCTATTTCAAATACGGTATTAAATTGCACGCTTTTTAAAGATATCGAGGAAACATCATCATAACGGAGTTCTACTGGAATCACGATCCACTTTGACAGGTTAATTTAGTACTTCTTCACGATTCGGTTGTATGTCTTAAGTGTGACTATTTTAATCAACGTCACAAATCATTATTGCAGAAACTAATAAAAAGGGCTATACCATCAAGCGCCTCCACTCAAACTTTCTCAAATTTCGCGATACATATCGCATGCTGATGAATACGACTGTAGCGTGCAAGATACGTAGCGTTACGTTTCATAACGTGTCTCTAATACCAATTAAGCCGGGGCTAGGGTCCGTATGAGCCTATTTACGTCAGGATCCTCATGGTGTTTGTATGAACCACCACAATCAAAGAGTGACTGAGATACATCATTCTCTAGATAACGACTTTAAAAAATCATATGGATTAATACTGATCAGCGATTCGGATTTGATAGTTTTAGATGATCATGATGCCTTGGCGGCATCATTGAAAACTGTTTTTCTTGCAGGAAACTAGCCTATGTTTATATATACTATAATTTTTTTAAATATATTTTGGTGCTAGTGCTGTTATATGAAATAGGTATTTGGATTATAGAAGCTGAAATTGTTTAATGGACTTTAATGAACACTGAATGATGGACCAGACGCTTGTACTTGTTACTCAACTCTTGAATACGGTTCAGCGTTCGACTGGATCCTGATCTTCATCAAAATATTGCTGCAAAATTCGAGGCCAATCAATTCAATTTCGAGGGATTATATTTCAATAAATAATTCCTAGTTATAACCTTAATAACCTGTTTTAATAATAATTCGCGGCTGTGTCTTTTCGACGATTTTCTAAACCGCAACATGAGTTCAAGATCATAACCTGGCTTCGAGTTTCCCAGGTGACCAAATCTTCCGTTGGTAGTGATAATCACGGAATAGGATCAGCCAAAATCGCCTACAGCGATGAAGAGAATCGCATATATATCTTAGGCAGTATGGATGGGCTTTACACTATGGAAGCGTTGTTCTCTAGACGCCTTCGATGCTCATCCATTAACATCTGTTCTAATCTGTTCTCACAGCTCCCGAGCTAGCGTATCTAATTCCGTTTAACAAATTGTCAACCCTCAAAACGTAGATTTGTGTTTAAAGAAAGTCTCCATTATTTCAGATCTTGGAATTTGTATGAAACCCCACATTGTAGCAGCTGCTATTAAGCTCAGTCAAATTTTACCTAACAAGCTCCTGCCAGTTTCTCCATGGCAGAGGTAGATATTACAATGGCGAGATATAAAAGGGCAGACACGAGCCAGCTCGTGTATACACAAGGATTTGGTCTACTACAGATCGCATCAGACAATTTATACAGATGGTTCCAAAGATGGTGAGAGAGAAGCGTGTTCTACTATCTTTAGTTCCGAAACTAAAACCTGTCGACAGGTCAAAGTTAGATATTCACTGCCGAGGCCAAAGCTCTTTTGTCAGCTTTAGAATGTATTGGGTCTACTAAAGGAGAAAATTATATCATATTCTCAGATTCACTGTTATGCCTTCAAGCGATTAAAAGTGGAACTTCAACTTGTCACACGATCCTGAATATTCTGCAATTATATGACTGTAGATTGCTTCAACAGATCGATATTGTTTTGTTGGTTACCTAGTCACGTCGGTCTCAAAGGAAGTACGGAAGCTGATGGCTAAGGCAGCCCTAGCCCTATGATGTTGGAATTCCATATAACGATTTCGGACCCTCTATCTGTGCTTATGTGAGAAAGCTTTTTCAATCTTTATGAGATACTGTGGATAATGAGAAACTTCATGAGATCAAAAGAGTCTGTAGGCTTTACTTATCTGAGCAGCCGAAAACGTTTCGATCAAGCCATGATCAGGCGATGTGGAATCGGACATACACGATATACTCACAAACATTTACTCAAAAAAGCTAACCAGCCCCAAGGTGTATTCCATGCCACGAAGTTCTCACAGTGAAACATATTTTGATCGACTATACAGATTTTAAGATTGTAAGAGATTCCTTTTGTCGAGCAGCTACTTTAGAAGATCTTTTAAGTCGAGTAAAAAAACATTAGATTTTAGGTTATTTGCGAGAAATCGGTTTGTTGTATAAATTTTAATGTATGTACCTGGTTTTGGTGTGTTGTGTTGATCACTTCTGGATTGCTGGGTTGCAACTTATTTTTGTTCGAATACTTAGAATTTTGTTTGATTGTCGCTGAAATATTGCTGAACGTGAAACCCAATTAAACGAAAATAATAACCATTTTCCAAAATGGCATTTTGCGTGCTTCAAAGTTATCGAGAATACAAATCCTATCTTCATATCATACTAACTAAATAAATTTCATGGAATCGCGATCAATTTCCCTAGGTTTGTTCCTAACAATGCAGAGCCTATCAAATTCCTCTCAACGCTTGGGTATGTTTATTTTCAGTATTGATCGGCTTGAAACTATGGCCTTACTAAACTAGATTTAATTGGAATTCGTGGCTGTCTTCGTGTGTAAGTAGGTGTAATCAGGGATATACGAATAAGCCAAAAACAATAGAAATCTGGGGCGATGAATAAAATCATAGACTGCCAATACCTTTATATCTTATTCATTATGCATGGGATTTAGCAGATTTTAACTCACTTCGATATGTGGGTAGAAATTCGCTGTAATTGTGTAGGTGTGACGGCGCCAAAGCGGAAAATGATATGGTCGACCCCCTTGTATTAGCTTGTCATTTTTGTTGATCGTTAGACTGTGAGTGAATTTTATGGCATTAGATTGTCAATTTTGTTTATGATGGCGAGAGAATATGACCTATTTTGAACCAATTCCCGGGAAATTCGAGGTCAGCTTAATGCGATTAAAAGATAGTGCGATTTTTTTATGTGAACCAGACTGAGCAAAGTACAATTTTAACGTCAATTTGCCAACAGTTGCTATTATAGTAACATATTTCGTGCCATTCTGATATGATTTAGAAGCTAGAAAGCGAGATTTTGATTGGTCGCGTTCATTATGATGATATGTACGTATAGACCCTCAGATTATCATAAGCTGGTAAAATTATTCCGTAAAATAAATCCTAATAATATAGAGGGTAGTCCATATCTGCAGATTTTTTAAATTAGTATTTCACCAGGTTTGACCCCGTATTCAATTTTGTTGACTTTTAATGAATGAAATTTGCTATATCTGTTAACTAGTTGGTTTATTACAAATCAGTATATGGTATTTTACCAGGTAGGTTGCAGCCATGCCTCGATATGTTGATGAAGTGGGGAAGTGTGACGTGAATCAGTGAGAAAATATTGATCTTTGGACTGAGCACATTGTCAGCGAATTTATGGCAGTCGGTTGTCAAGTTCTTAGAATCTATTCTGGACCAATTTTAGCGGCGATGTCAGCTGAACACGAGTTAAGTGGACACCAGTTGTCGTCAGCAAGGCTTATATCTGCCTCGGCTTCATGGCAAGAGCTTATCCTTTCAGAAAATATATAGTTCTGTTGAGGTTCTCCAACAACACGGTTACAGTTTACAACATATAATGAAATAGCCTATATTTAAATTTCAGATGGCAAATGACACACCAACAAAGAGTTTGCTATTAGACGTCATGACGTCAGAAGGGAAAATTGATGAATTGCTCATAAACACCTCGTTGAACGCTCATGCACTAAAATCTGTGCAGCTCAGCCTTTAGTATTCACAATTGTACCTTCCCTTTGTTTAACAAAAAGAAAAGCTTTCTCTTTGGTGCAATTTCTGTATTGAACACGAGTACTGCCATAACATATACCAGAAATATAAACTCGAATAGCTATTTTCTCTTTTTGCTGCGGTTTTGCGTGAAATGTGTTGTCTTTTCCGATACATATACACTTCGAAGACCTGAAATGTTCAGGCTCGTTCTATACGTGGTATAATCATATTTATGCCAAATTAGTTCGATCTGTGAACAATCTTGGGAAGAAGTAGTTGAAGGCAGACTTGCACATCGTCTGTAGAGAATCTACATCTGTTATTTTTTTCTATATTTATGTCTTTTCCAGTGTACATACTGACGATATTGAACACATACACTGATTTTCATTTTAAAATCACGATAATGAGCTACTGATCTATATAACAGACGGGCTTTGATCAATCACAATAAATCTTCCATAAGCTGATAGGACATACACATACCTTCATGATGATGATACCTTACATGTAACATGTAAAGCAGTAGAAGTGAAAATATGCTGTCATATGTTATCCCTACCCCCTAACTTTCGAGTTTTTTTACAAGTTCCCTGATCCGCTATAATTGACTCTAGCACACTACCTACCCATGTTTCAGACGGGCCACCCACCCTAGAAGGATGCGTCTATGCCTGGTCTAACAAAAAATCACAAACAAAGTTTTCTATACCGTGGGTTGAGGTTCATCCTAAAATAAGCCATTTTTCTGTTTGGGATGAAGGACTACTATAAGAAAATTTCAGGAAATGTAATAACTATCTTTCGTATCGCTAATCAACACATAACCCAGGCTGTCACCGGTTGCTTGCATGACTATATGCATAATGTATATCTTTCCAGCTTTTTCCTGCAAACTATTAGGCCAGAAAGAAATGAACGTAATGTAATATACAAACTAACTGCGAAAATAACTAGTTCACCTTATGAAATTCGGCGTAGTTTTAAAATTCTTTCGTAAAACTGTAATTCAAATTTCTCAGTCATTTACCCTTTCAAACTCTGAACCATACAACAGACTGATTATGATTAACCCTGACAGTCTATCGGAGGATACACTTTTTTTTCGTGGTATAGCAAACATTGTTTTTGAGGTGGTTAAAAGCAGATATATACTGCCATTTATATTTCTGAATATTAGATTTTTAGGTAGGTCGTTTACAAAATATCACGACCTTACTTTTACAACGATGATTTCTACTTTCCTGTATACCAAACGTTGTTTACGAGGCCTGATTTTTCGGGTGTCTTAGAGCAGATATATGTCGTCCTTATATTTCTGAATAATTCCGAGATAACAGTATTTATCAACAACCTGTTATTATTTTTATTTTGAAGACAAATTCGGATAGATTTCTAGGTTGTCGTTTGCAAAAATATCACGATCTTTCTCTTATCAATAATGGCTTCTAATTTCCATACTTCACAGTATACCCCAAAAGACGCTAATGCCTAATTAAGTCCGATTGGGAATTCGGTGAGTATCGCTGTACTGTGTCACCTTCAAAAGAGAACTAAAGTTTGAAAAGTCCATGCAGTTTGTCAAATACATCAACTGCAAGAGTTTCCAAACCAATAATATCACAATCTTCCAAAACGCATTCGATATCATTATTTGACGCTGATTAATGCAGATTCCTTCAAAGTTTCTGAAGCGGTGATAAACATCACCCATCATATCTTGTCTTATTCTGTCGATGAACACTCACAATCAAACCACCACCCGTACACAATATACACATAAATATACAATATACAATAAAATAAGCTGAGAAATCATTTGAATTAATAATATTGGTCGGTGGTACGAATTCGAAGAACGGAACATCATGAGTAGAAATTACAAGCGTCTAGTCCGTCATTCATAATTCAGCCGTCGTTCATTAAAGAATATCCGCGTCTATAATCCAAAGACCTATTCCAAATAACAGTATTAGCACCAAATTCAAAAGGACAATCATAGTATACATAAACATAGGCTAGTTTCCTGCAAGAGAGAAGCGGTCAACAGTTTTCAATGATGCCGACAAGATGCCCGGGGTTAAGCGGAATTAGACACAAGTTACGAAACGTAGCGCCATAGATCTTGCACGCTACGTTCGTATTTTGGGATACTCAGGTTAATCACATGTTCTTCTGCTGGTACTCAAATTCATGCCGACTATGACATCAACTAGCTGGCCATATACCCAGGGGGGCCAAAACCTCAATTTTATGAAAAACTCAAAAGTCGTGCTGCAAAAGTCATGAATGGTTTCTATATATACGTAGTAAAAAAAAATAGCTGGACAACCCTGTCAGCTAGCTACTGGGAAGCGTTTATTGGCTCAGAAAGTGATGACATCGCAATTAATTTTTTATTTTTTATTTCAGACTGAATCCCCACCACTTTCATACCAGCTAATACCTCATGAGTCAAACAGTAGCTCTCATTATGTATGGCAAGCAGCAGTTGCCTTCCTCATGTATATCCCGGATACCAACAACGCTCTCAAAACTACCGCTGTCATTTCGGCGGTGGACCTAATTAGCATCCTATAGCTGCTTGTAATATCTTAAATTCAATTTCAAATGCATAACAAATTGACCGCGACATGTCGCGGGTCGATATGTCCTAGCCTTCCATTACTGCCGAAAATAATGTCGCCTGCCGAAATTATGTCGTTGATTCACCATCATTGGCGTTAAAAAATCTATCATTCACTTTCATTTATATTGAGTTTCGTTGCTTACCTAGACATGTTAGCATAGCAGGCAATACAGATGCTGATGCAAAGGCTAACGCAGCCATGAACGATGAGGTTATCCCTTTGGTGTCATGTATAGCGATTTCAGTCCTTGTATATGTGGCTGTACGAGAAAGCTGTTTTAAGCTTCATGAGATACGCAGGTTAACAGCAAAGTTCAGTAGTTCAAATAGCTACTGAGCAGCTTGGTATTATGGCCGTTTTTCGAGGGTTTTTTTTTTAGCTTTTTCAAACAATACATGATATTTTGAATTGAAACTCTGGGAGAGAAATCTGCTAATCAGGAAACAGCTTTGGTGTGCCTTTCGTGTCCAGCGTCCAAGATGAACAATCCACTTTTTAGGGGGTCCAAGAGTGAGCAACTTTCCTATTATGGCTATTTTGTGAAATAGATCAATGTTACGGAGAAATATGAAAAACTTTCATCTGAATTGACCTTGTGTATATTATTCAGACATTACTTAGTCCACTGACCACATTTCTGACAGTTTTGAGAAGCTTTTGTGGAAGGAAACGTGATGTTGGAGTAATGGTGAATACATGCATTTGTATTGTAGTGGTAGAGAATGGCATTTGCTTCAGAGGATAATGATTCAAATCAACAACGAGACGTGATAGAATCCTAGATGAGAATTGGTGTCATTAATAAAAGCTTGTTTAGACATTTTTCTTCTATTTGTAGGACTTGAATTTGGAATCCTCCGACAGAACTTGAAATGAAAAAATATGATCAATTTTTCTTGAATTCCATTTTATACGGAAATTATCCGTAGTTATCATCTCTTCAAACCAGTAAATTTTGTTCAATTCTGTGAACGTTGTGCGTGCAAGGAAATGAAACGATAATAATGGAATACGGCTATAATAGCAAGCTGGTCCGTATAGGCTACACTCATCTTAGCAGTCAGAAACGATCAGGCCATAATCAGGCTTTTTAAAATCAGTCAATCACGACTGACGCATGAACAGGTAATAAACACGAATTCAATTGAACCCAATATACGACTGTGAACATACCGAGTGGAAACGAACATGGCTAAAAGAAGAAAAGGAGATAGGGAGAGAAAAGATGAATATAGCTATGTCATAGAGGGGAGCTAAGAAGATAATCATTAGATCAGCCGATCCATGATGTGGTAATTATAGGATCATTCTATTAAAGTTAACCAATGTTCCAGGAAATCATAAAGCACATTATGGTGATTAATGGTGTCAACAGGCTCCATCATTGTGGGATTCAATAAATGATACACCAGTTTATGAAATTTTAAGAATAGTACACCACCTGATAACTTGCGTTCACGAAAAGAACACAGCATGGAAGCAGGTTTGTCAATCAATCCAGGGGCATAACTCAGCAAATACGTTAGATTAAAGATGTAATCAGCCTCAAAATGGACGGATTTTGTACACACCCCCCTGTGCGTTTTTTCAGCAGGGGAGATTACCAAAGCATCATATGTATTATATTTGATGCTAGTGGGATCGTCATATACAACTAATGCAGAAATATCTTGTCAGAGAAATTTGTGACTCTGCCCGCTTCGACGGGTTTTCTGTCTCGCCATTGAGTGTGTGTTGTACGCGGAGAGAAAAATGACGTCACTGCGTGACGAATGAGTGACGTAGCGACGCTCACGAATTTGAATGCTGCACAGCTGCAGCCATGGGATAACGTCATGGCTCGTGCTTATGGTTCGGTAATGTCGCACAGCATACGTTGGTAGAATGCACCTTACGTGTATACGCTTGTTGACACGGCCGTGGAAAAATAAACGGCATGCCATGCTGTTTATTTTTAAAGATTAATTCCTTCTATTTTCTCATGAATGGTAGAAACAAGTTTAGTTTTTTTGTGGTCAAAGGTGTTTCATTTTGTACCTGTTGTAACATATGTCACTTTCGCTGAGTTTGAGAGACATTGATTTCAGCCCAGATTTGAGGCTGATTACATCTTTAAGTTGAAAGGATCATCACGACATTTTCACATGGTGACGATAATGTGTGGCAAATCTCGAAAGAATCCAGCAAATACTGTATGACGAGTTCGCAAGAAAATTGAGCTAATGGAAGCAGTTTGTCGACGATCAATGACATAACCCGGAAGAAAACGTCGAATCGTGTAGAAACCGTCACAGGCACATCTTCACCTATTGGCGATAATATGTGACAAACTTCGAAAGGATCTAGCAAAACTTCTTTGGCGTGTTGCGTTCACAAGAAAAGGTGGCTGATGAAAGTAGTTTCTTCGAAGATCAAGGGGAACAACCCTGAAGATAACGTCGGACCGGCTCGAAAATGTCATATGCACATATGGTTCATTTTTATACCCCATAAATTTTGACAAGACGTATTATGGTATGGCGTCTTTCGTACGTCCGTTTGTCCATTAACTTTTCTTGTGAACGCAACTAGGTAAAACAGAAGGAATAATTCCTACGTGCCCGTGTGCAAAAGTTATTCAAAGACGTACTTGCATATAAGCATGACCTGGCTTGTTAATAAATGGAGATCGGGCTGCTATTTGGGAAACAGGTGATATATTCGTAATTTTAAATTTGAAAATGTCCCATAACTCGAGTCTCTATTTTCCACGTTCTGTTGATATTTCCCTCACTCCTTTTTCGGAGAACATTCTGTGCGGACTTGTTGATAAATGGTCGCGCTTATGAGAATTTGTGTTTCTCCGATATTTGCTGGTAAATAATATGGATCCATGCCATGCAGGCGATAACAAATATTCGGAATTTAATTATGGTATGCATTTACTGCTGGCACGAATTCAGCAAAGTTGCTTCTCGTGCTTGTGATATGGGTAGTTAACCTGTCTGGAGATAGGGGATATATAGTTCATGGTAAACAACGGGTCTGGAGATAGGGGATATATAGTTCATGGTAAACAACAGGTCTGGAGATAGGGGATGTATAGTTCATGGTAAACAACAGGTCTGGAGATAGGGGATATATAGTTCATGGTAAACAACAGGTCTGGAGATAGGGGATATATAGTTCATGGTAAACAACATGTCTGGAGATAGGGGATATATAATTCATGGTAAACAACAGGACAAATAGTTTATGCTGGATTCTATCGAAATTTGTCACACAATGTCGTCACCATGAGATATTCACAGTTAAACGGTAATATTTCAGTAGGATCTGCATATGGCGTATACATATCTCGCCTAGTAAGGTTTAATAGATCTTTTGTTAAATGTGACGATTTGAATCAACGTCAAATTATTGTAGAAACTTGTCAAACAGGTCTATAGTACCAAGCGCATCCGCTCAAAGTTTCTCAGATTTGTCGACACATATTACATGTTAATAGCAAAATACGTAGTGAGCTAGATCTATGGTGTTACGTTTCGTAACTTGTGTCCAATTCCGCTTAAACGGACAACGGCCGTATGAACCTATGTATTTCAAGATCTTCATGGTGTTTATATGACCAGGCACAATCAAAGCGTGACTCATATACACCATTCTCTAGATTTCTGGATCACCATGTCTTGCCGGCGTCATTGAAAAATGTTGGCCGCTTCTCTCTTGCTGGAAACTAGCCTATGTTTATGAATACTTTGGTTTTAGTTTTAATTTGATGCTAATAATGTTATATGAAATAGATCTTTGGATAGTGGACGCGGAAATTCTTTAATGGACGGCGACTGAATAATGAATGACGGATTAGACGCTTCTATTTTGGATTTTCCTTGTTGATGTACTTGAGCAGAATTTTATGTTGATCGTCGCTGCATGTATATAACTGAATATTGCTGAATGCGACGTTATATCCGATTCGCCTGCATTGCCTTTCATACATCCGGTAGTCTATGAGAAGCTTCACTATAATATGTGAAGACTTACTATGATAGCGAAGTTGGTGCATTCTCCCATTAACAGAGCTGTAGCCTCCAATTGTCGGTGTATCTGTGAGCAGCAGGTAAACAGTTTCCATGGTTTCATGTCGATGCTCATCACCTCTCTATTCGTCTTTTCCTCAGTAAAACGTGAATATCCCACAGACAAATGACAGAGCCTTATCGACGATATTGGAAGATTATTTATTAATGTACCGATGAGCATCAATAGGCTGCTCTCAACTACAACTACCATTGTTATCACTCGGACACTGGTTTTGGTATTCACGCCATAATCAATGTTGACGTGCCAGGCGATAATTCTCTTGATTCGATACGCATAATATACTCAAGATACGAGCCATGAACACGACACCGCTGTATGTGGAAAGCTATGCATGACAGTTCATGGAACATCAAATTGAATTTATGAGCGAGATGGGATATTGCGTGACCCGAATCATACACACCCGCAGGTTCTTTGTTTTAGCTCTGAATAATTATGATAGGTGAGAATAAATACTAGTAATGTAAATGTAGGTGTTCTGAGACACCGCCCCACCCCACCCTCCCCTTCCACATCGTGTACATTGACCATGTTTTGTTAGTAAACCAGCTGGATAATAGTTTGAAATATCCAAAGATAATTTCGATGCTGATCTGCTGATCGATGCCAAAACTTATGAAAATAACTCAATCAACTTCTTAGGGGGATTAATATATATTTTGAAACTACCAACACAATTGATGATCTGGTGATGTGTACAATTTTTAAGCTTTCATTTCCAAGCTGTTTCGTTGGTGACAGCCCGGAAAAGAATTCTGAAATCCAAAACGTTGGCGAATGATGCTGAAAAAACTAGTAATCATGTGAGTGAGGACCAACGCGTTTAACCGATTCGATAGAAAGCGTGGTTGTACTTTCATTATAGCTACTTTTTGAAAAGTCCCTGGTGATTACCCCTACGCTGAAATGGTTGAACAGGAACTATTCACAGCCTGATTCCCACACTTTCTACCAATTATATCGACGGTTATATTCGTTTTGCCATGTCAGTAGTCCTTTCACCCACTAGCTTAAGTGGGAAGATTACCTTAATGGACTAACTTCACTAACGCCTTCATCGGCCTGTTTCAATCAGTATTCTAAAAGTTTCACGCTTGAATGCCCTTTTCTCATCTCGGGTAAATATTTTGTCCGTGGACACCACAATGGGGGGTATTAAAGCAGTAAATATCGGCTTATAAGAGGAAAATTCCGATATTTTGTACTTTGTGAAAATTCGTCTGCAAAGAGCTGATATGGTCGATTGCAAACAATATGAAGTAGCATTTATAAATTAATAGAATAATGTACCTGTTCGTATAGTATTATTCAATCTCGATATAGCATCAATTTTTTTTATATCAAAACTCTTCAGAAAAGAAGAATATAGATACACTGATGTACACGCGCTGGAAAACATGAATTTGTGCGAGGTGAACGATACGCTACTACGCGTAATTTCTGAGATCCTGTTTCTCTGTAGAACGCTGCACTTAGTTTCCTGTTCATGGCATCATTAACATGTTTATGATGATATGACATTTATTTTGATAAGCAGAATAGCGGTAAATACAAGCGTCTAGTCCGTCCTTCAATATTCAGCCGTCGTCCATCAACGAATTTCCGAGCTCATAATCCTAGGACCTAATTCGTATGACAGAATTAGCAACAAGTTAAAATAAATACTCAAAGTGTATGTAAACCTGGGCTAGTTTCCTGTAAACCTGGGCTAGTTTCCTGTAAACCTGGGCTAGTTTCCTGTAATTAAATGCAATATTAAATGTACAAACGCGCGAAAAGGACGTAGGATGCGGCGGCAATTTCTCAATGCTGTCTAGCATCGGATACGAAGCGTACATGTATATTGTGTTGTTGCATGCATAAGTTAATGTGTATGAGTGCTTATTATAATGCAGCTAAGCAGAGCTAATACTAGGATAAAAAAACGTATATTGTGGGATTACATCAACCTATGTGAAGACACAAAGGCATTATACAGGGAAACTTATTCGACATCTTTGACGATTAATAGCAAGGTGCGTGAAATCTAGAGCTCAATAAATTGCACGCATACAAATGTCAGTATTATAGCCACCCAGTCACCCAATACCACAACCATAAATAGGACTGTTAACAAATATTAACATTATTGAGATTATATTTAGTATCTCTAAGAGATTCGCACTCGAATCTATCCTCTCAATAGAAATATTTTGGCTGACTTCCTGTCATGCCACTAAAGTACTCTTCCTGACAAGACGTTTGTTTTCCTGTCGTGTTCGCGAGGGTTAGATATGCAGTTCGTTATATAATACTCCAACCACCTCTAACAAAACCACACAAGTACCTGATACTATATTTATACCATTTATCTATTTCACAGAAGACGATTACTCACACCTACGCTGGTGACACTCGCCTACTCTCCCGGCTATTATGCGTATTACTTAGACACGTAAGTATAATCTGCCAATAGATATTGTGATAAAAAGCCTTTAATGGACTGCTATACAGCTGTTTCGGGGTTGATCTATTTATTTCTAATCCATTCCATAATCGCGAGACATAGCGATAATCACGAGAATTCCCAATAAATGTGCGAAATTAGATGTATTTGAAACAAAACCCAGAAGGCTGCTGGCTACAATGGCTTTAATATACTGCCATAATTAATGGGACTGAGTGTTGGGCCGATAGAGACAATCGACATCAGTTCATAGATCATTTCCTGATGTGTTCGTTCGCTGAGAATATATAGTAGCAATAAAATTCTATAATATAATTTCCTGATATGTTCGTTCGCTGAGAATATAAAGTGCCAATACAATTCTATAATTATAGATATTTCGTCAATGGTATCAGTTTCTAACACTATATATGGAAATTATATTACAGTGGACATAGTTCCATATGCTGAAAGTTGATAAGGTTGATTTTCAATAAAATTGAGTAATATGTACGGTTATTCGACAACCTATTCAATCACTTATTTGATATTTTTAACTGATAGTTGGTCTATATTAGTTACTCAGTTTCTCAGCGACGCTTGTGGACAATTGCTCCCTGTTGATTATCTACGTCACGTCTCATATGCTGTATGCCGACGAAAAATATTGTCCAATAATGCTTCATATAAAATCTGCAAACCTTTCGTGCGTTTGTAATGAAATAATATATATATATATATATATAGACCACCGTAACCATTTGTGTAAAACACACTTGCATAAATAGAACCGCAATCGAATTGAATTTAATAAACGATGCTTTGATAAACTGTTGAAAGCAGTGAAACTAGTTAGCTAAATCAATCAGTCCGAGTTTGTCATGGCTTTTTTCTAGTACTATATTTACATGTACCATACACAAAGGCAGTTTGTACTGTGATCATTTAGTCTATATATATATATATAGATATATATACAGTGCATCCCTAAACAGATGCACTGTATAAATTGTATCCAATAGCATGTTAACTTCGTCATTTGAAAAGCTCTAAAAGAGCGAAACCGGTTATGACAATATATTATCCAGTTTTTTACTTATATCTACCCACGTGTAGTGTCCTTATTTTCTATATATATATATATATATATACACTTCGAGGCAAGAAAGTAACAGAACTCGATAGAACTGAACGGTACGTCTCATTTTTGGTGAACAAGAAAATCGTAAAACAAAACAAAGAAAGAAAAAGGCAGAAAATAAAAACTAGATATGCGCGAAAGATATGTAGAATTAATGTCTTGCCGCATTTAATTGTATTTCCCGCCGCTTTCAACTTCTTTCCTCCCCTTTGTTGTGGCGCCTATGCTGCATTGTGACGCGCATAACATGGGATATGACAGGTGCAGAATTATCACGGACAGTTGGCGTACGATCCCACAAAACGTTCAGTGGCTTTGTTTTCCTTCATCGTGAGTTCGGGAAACAGGTAAAGGTAAAACGGTGTATTCAGCATGACTTGTTCTCCAAATAACCCTCGTTTAATTATATTGAGATAACAAAAACGTAGCCCATTGTTCCTACTGCCTATTCGGCCTCATCAAGCAACATTGAGGCGACGTATTTCTTTACTCGGCACTGCAACCAACAGGATGCCTTCGTAAATTTCCGCAAGCATTGAGTACCACAAAGAAGCGATACAGATGATCGTAATTCTGCCTTTAGCTACGCGCGACATCGAACGGTAGCTTTCTTACCAACATGCCCTTGCAAACACAAGGGCATGCTTTCTAAAACTACTGCCAAGTGAAAGATGGCTTGCACTACCAGGGTTGTCTTTTATGGTGGATGAGTATTATTCCAATTTCGAGCTTCGAGGGATAGAGTGTGTTCAAACTGCCCAAGGGTTGCTCAGACTGATAGATAAGCCTCGGCTGATACAGAACGAGATGCTCACCATTATGGCTGATCTGGTAATGTACATTTTGACAAGGCTCCTTAAAGGACAGACTCGGAGGCTGAAAAATGTTTAAATATATTTATTTGCCAAGTATTTACAGTGGTATTCCTTTGACATATGCCGCATAAATAGGAAACTGACTATCTTGATATCTTTGAAGAGCGTTCTTAAAAACTATATGATCCTCAAGGACGTCTGGGAAGAGTCCGTCGATGTCGTGCATGAAACTGAGATGAAAGGCCCAAACTCTTGGCGTCTCCTTCCAACTGCAGAAATTTGTGTTCTTGTACTTGGTGTCCTTGTGATATTTACTTCTGCAACATACCGAGAACTTGAGCAAAGCGCAACAAAAGGCAGACATATATCAGCGCTCCACGATAAAACAGTCGTAACGGTTAAAACACTGGGATCCATCCGAAATGACCAAACCTTTGATCTAGTTTGGAAGAAAGTTGTCTTAAATGGGCAAGAAAAAGTATTAAATGGGGCACAGGGTTCCGAGGAAACGAAAGATATCAAGAGCATATGACGAGGACAATTACAAGCGTCTAGTCCGTCATTCATAATCCAGCCGTCGTCCATTAGAGATTTGATTGCGGCCTGCATAACTGATCGGTTGGAACAACCAGGCTACAAAACACTTATCGGAAACTGCAGGAATTAACATTGAAAGTGATCAACAACCAACTACAGGAAAAATCTAACAACATCCAACTTCTATTGATGGCTCTTCTGAAAGTTGATATCCCATAACCTTTCAGGATATAGTAGAGTACATCAACCGTAACAGTCTTGAGGGGAGGACAGTATGATCCCCCTACCAAACTTTAAATCCTATCTCCGGAACGACAAAACTATTGAGAGCTGACACGCCTTGATTTTGTAGTTTATCATATTGAGGTATTTTGAGCTTATTTGCAGCATAACCTCCCGAGCAGAAAAGCATAGGTAAATTCAAACTGGGGGCCACATGGGGGTTCCCGAACGTGACGTTTTCGTCATTTTTTAAAACTTCCTTAACGTTCTTCAGAGAAAACTGGTCAAAAACTATTTTATTTCACATCGAATTACTATTTAATTATTTATCATGTAGGTTTTGCGACGAAAACACATAAATAAAAAAACCGAAAAATCGCCCCAAAAAATGTATTTTGTTGAAAATGATGTCAC
>JAVTVY010036852.1:0-16031 GCA_036873755.1 Hanleya hanleyi | reverse complement strand
ATCGAACTGACCCGAAAAATCACGCATGCGCCACGGCTTGTTTTCAAAAGACACCGCCATCTCCGGCAAAGTCCGTGCAAGGGAAATTTACATCACTGACAGTTGAATGGCGGTCAGCTGAATATTCAAATCCCCGAAAATCTTGAACAATTGATAACTTAAGAATGAGGGAATACCGAGAGTTGTAACTTGGAGGGAAGTGACAAAAGACTACAAGGAGAATAACGAGGTACATTTTATTATCACCAGCTACTGTGTTCTTGTATGTGCAGCCGTTAAATCCTCCGAAACGCGAGGTCACTGCGTTTCGGAGGTCAAAACTTCGTGGTATGAAATGCAAAGGGAAGGAACTACAGCTGTGTAGGGAAGAACAGCCACGCTCACCTGCACAGCAAAGGTTCTATAGCTAGTAATAACCCTACATTTGGTGACAATATAGTACGATATGGGTCATTCCATGAAATGGGGTCACCTTTAAGCACTCAAACTTAAAACCAGTGACTTTTCTAAAATATTACACTAATTTGAAAAACATTTATTCCTATTTAATGCCAGATACAAGGAGATATACATAAGATAACATCTTATTTATATGTACGCCCATTACTTTTGGAGGACCATTGGTGTCAGCATATGAGGACACCCACGGACCCCAAAAATGTGACATTGCAAACATTGATGCTTTTGTTTGCACTGTGTGCATGAATTGTTAATAAATTTTACCAATAAAACAACGTAAAGTATCGATCTGGCTCATGTCTTTCAATTTATTTTAGTTTATTTCATATCAGTCACCCTCAAATGCAGATTCTGGATGCATGAAACCCTCAAAATTCAGGTGTCGCGTGTAACGCTGGTGTCCTCTTTTGTTACTTACTTTACCTCTTACCTGTCACCACAAAAAGGTCATTCAGTGGTCATTCAAAAGTTTTCTTGAGCTGGGCTAATCTGGTCTATTATCGATCCAAATATGACAGGATTTCGATGTGTCCTTAATAGCTGTAGTTGGAATATACTTTTATGTCTCACTTTCGTGTCACGCCACCCTCGGCTTGCATTTTACTTATTTTTTTTTTGTATGAATTACAATGTGCAGCAATGGAACCCAATATTTGTGACATGGCTGGTGGAGCCACTTCAGAGCAGGGGCCATATAATGAGGCAATTGCAAAAAATAGCGGTCAAGTAGTATTGTGCTATTTCGCGTCCTGAACAGTTACATTTGCCACTTCGTTACATGTGTGACAAACAAATGTTGATTCCAGAAGAAAGAAAGTTAAACTAAGACCAGTCTTACATATCAAATGTTCATGTGCCATGATCAGTTTGATGGTAAAGTCTAGAGTTTTATGGCGACCTAGTATGGTGATTTCACATGATGTATGCGAAAGGACACGAAGCCATTTTTGGTGCCCATGTTACACGCACCACTTTATTGGATTGAGGCAGTCAATGCCACTAAATATGCTGACTAAGAATAGGATTAAATATTCTAACAATTTGATCATGTTTTTTTCTATTTGACACTTAAATTAACGTGTTATGTGGTGAATATTGCATATAGTTTCGTGTCCTCGTTACACGCGCAACTTCATTTTTTTTATTTTTCTCCCAAATTGTGGAATATTATCCGTTTTCTTATGTTTTCCGAATCTCTGTATATCAATATTATCCCGGAGTTAGTGCAGCCAGGAATTGACATCTTTTCAAAATTGGTTTGCATGTCACACTTTGGTACCCCCATTTCATGGAATGACCCATATCTCTCCATCAAAAAATGACTGGACATCAGTAACCATACCTGTCATCGATATGCTGAAAACCGTTCATTTTCGGCTGTGGTCACTGTCGTCTGGTCAGACACACGCCCACGCCTGATAACGAAAGCACCGAAAAACCTACCATTGACTGTGATTTGACAGGTGACCAGCGGTGTTTACCTACCATCATACTTGCCGATTCGGTAGGGTGAAGATGCTATCCTTCCTCACCCGACTAAAAAGATCTTCCAAAGTAGTCACTCGATAAAAAGCATCTCTTACAATCTCAAAATCTATGCATTCGATAAGAATATGTTTCACCGTGAGATCTTCATGGCATGGAATACACCTTGGAACTGGCTCTTTTTTAAGTACATGTTCGTGAGTTAATCGTGTATGGCCCGGATTCTACATCGCCTGATCGTGGTTTGATCAAAACGTTTTTGGCTGTTCAGATGAGTGTACCCTACAGTTTTTTTTAACTCATGAATTTTGCTATTATTCACAGCATCCCATAAAGATTTGAAACAGCCGTCTCACATATGTAGGCTAGGCCTACAGATAGAGAGTCTGAAATCGCTATATGGGATTCCTACAGGATCAACGTCATCATCTAGGCATGCCTTAGCCATCCTATCAGCCTCAGTATTACCTTTGATGCCAACATGACTAGGCAACCAACAGAATACAATATCAATCTGTTGATCAAATCTACGGTCATGTAGTTGTAGAATACTCAAGATAGTGGGAGGAGTCGAAGTTCCACTTTTAATCGCTTGGAGGCAAAACTCAATTGAGGTAAAAAAAAATACTGAAATTTCAGAATCCGGTGGCAAAATTTTGGACTTCGATGAATCCCGGCACAACTAACTCACGAACATTTACTAAAAAAAAGAGACAGTTCCAAGGTGTAGTTCATGCCACGAAGATCTCACAGTGAAACCTATTATTAATAGTCGGATGAAATAGGACTGTGATTGAGAGAAATCGGTTTGTCACATAAGTTTTAATGTGCTGGATTACTAAGTTATTGTCTTGAGTACTTAAAATTTTGTTTGATCGTTGCTAAAACCTGAAATATTGCTGAACTCGACATTAAACCTTAATTTTTCTACAAATTGCAAATGGCTGATCGCTAGTACCCCGTATGACAAACCTTCATTCCCAGCAGCCCCATCTACATTCAAGGGGCACTACTCTTATTCACGATAGGCACAATGACATGTTGGCAGAGCACCCCCAGTACATGTTAAAACCCCATGAACAGACTTATTCAATCATCGGACACATGGCAGAAATCTAAGGGTCACAAATCACTAAATATTCGCCTTACTTAATATGTAATAAATTGGCTGAGCACATCTTGAGAAAACTATATTCCCTAATATTCGCCGCATACATACAGTGACGTCGCCAGTTCCGACCCAAGTGATTTTTTTAAATAAAATTCATGAAAAAGCTGATTGATGGCGAATTTAAATGTGTACCTGTGTATATTTATTTGGAGCACCAACAGTCGAATTTATGAACCTAGAGGTTTATTATTTTAAAATAATAAGCGAAAACCATTCGCGAAGGAGAGAAGCCAGTTCCGACCCACTGGAGCCAGTTCCGATCCAGCCTCGCTTTCGCAATGACCTCCGCCGTCACTTGACAACAGCGTTACCGTATAGATGTTAAATATTGAGAACATGAACCAAGCTAAAATATCATTGCAAAATAGCAACCATATCATTTATGTTCGTACTAATCTGTTGACATAAATCTAGGCTTATACCTGACAAAGCTAGATTTCGAATTGAACATATTCATCTCTACTAAACTTTTAATTATTTCACCTTGCATAAATCCACCGAAAACGGCCTTGTGGTGAAAAAAAATCTTTCCGGCATAAACTTTTACTCATCATTGTTTCGCACGTTATATTTCTGTTATTAGCATACTGCCTTTCTATTTACTTCCCACCGTTTAAAAAAAAAACACCCGTAAGACGGCATATTCGAGATGTGGTTAAGTGCGAATATAATTTGTAAAACTTAACAATTCAACTCGGGAATGCGTGAAGTTTGGGGAGTGGCATGCATGGGCCTAGCAGTTCGGGTGCTTGAACAGGAATTATAACATCGAACAAAATAGTTCAGTGTCTTACTGTATAACTAAAATTTATCATAATTTCATTGGAGGAGTAGCTGAAAAGGCCATATTCCGTGACGGATTAATATTTAATCCATATGATTACCCAATCAACTGTTATGTGATGTTACTTTATGAGGTTCTTATCTTTCTGGTACTGTTCAAGTTGGTTTATTTACGTCTTAACAACCGTACATCAAATCGAAACTTCATAGAAAAAGTATACACAAGAAGAGCACTTAGAAAATATAACACATTTGTACTCGGGTTTATAGAAAAACAGGTCAAACCGAGTAAGAAATCTTGGAGGCTATACTGTCAAATCCGTGTCCATTGCTGTAATTTCGTCAATGAAATTTCTGAATATAATACCAAGAAATCGAACCGACACAACATATTTACGCTGACAATATTTAAACAGTTCTAAAATGCGTATAATACTCGAATTCCAAATCGATAGAACGTGCATATATGTGACAGGAAATATAACAGAATAGAGCGTCAACAAGAGAGCAGATTAGAAAATATCTACATTCAGAATCAAATAAAACTGCAACCCAATAGAAGTTCAAAAACAGCAATTTCCATACAAAGCTACGGCCCTATGATTTGCTTTACGTCAGCCATCTTGGGAACGAAAACGTCTTTTGACACTCTCTGGGCTAGTTAGACTGGATGAGTCTCTATTTCATTTGTACTATTTAATAATAATAAAATGAAAAAATTATTTCAAGCATTTCTTAATAGGCAGTTACTTCCTTTTGTTTCCCCTTTAAAATACATTATGAAACAGGGGCTGGGTCCAGTCTATGGGCTAGTCCGACATGAAGCCCCTACAAGATATTTTATGATACTGATTTCTATTGATGTAGCCTCTGCCCATCTTCATTTTATCCAGTCAATTTCTACGTTCCCACTTCGAATCTGCCTTGATTTATCTAGGCTACCCCCCTTCAGTGTTCAAAGTCCGAGGTGTTGATTTCACCAACGAACGAGAGATTTACCAATCAGTCTGTACACGTCGACTGTGAGTAGAGTGGCAACATCCTCTATTTGCGGCGTCCTTCCTCGTAATAATCTCGGATTTCAAATGTGTTCGAGGTCAGTGACGTCTCTTGTCTATTTATAAGTTCATTGAATGGGCCAAATATATCAAGAGAAGTTCGAGGTGGGAACGTAGAAATTCACTTGATAAAATGAAGATGGCTCTGCCCGTCTAACCGGTAAAATTTTCTAGATGCCGTACCGAATGTACAGCAGCCAGAAAAAAAGATACTTCATACACCATTTTCTCCACCCAAAATAATGAAACCCACCTTTTAAATTAAATTACAGGCTTGGAATCCGTTCTAAATATTCCGTCTGTAGTTTGTTGTTCGAGCATTCTCAGAACAACACAGCCTTCCTGCACGGAAAAGACAAATTCTCCACTCTGTTTAAAATCGTTTCAGGAAAGCTGCTTTGTTGAGATAATGCTCGAATAAACTACCCAAGGAATGTTTAGGACCGATCTCAAGCACGTGATTTAAGCTTAAAGGTGGGTTTCATTATTTTGGGTGGAGAAAATGGCATATAAAGAATCTTTTCCTGGCTGGCAGCTAGAAGATTTTGTCCGTTAGACGGGCAGACCCTATACATTCAATAGAAATCAATGTTATAAAATATTTAGTACCTGTAGAGGCTGCATGTCTCTGCTCAGAGCTGTTCTGATAGATGACTTCGCGGGGAGCGACCTAAAATGGATGAGATTTCTTGAAGTGTTTTGCTAATTATTCCTGAATCCTGCAGCGATATTGGGCCTAATTCACCGCATCCCAGATAAGCATGTTTTGCAAACTGCGAAACTAGCTCATAGACCGAAACGAGCCCATAATTACTTATCGGAATGTAGTTCACATTGTTAAAGCATGCAGCAACGGAATATTTTTCTAATCGAAATGAAAATGTCATACAAATTTATAGCAGGGTGAAATCAAATATGATTATATCGAGTATATCTGATAAAGAAGATTGACCTGGTTTATGTACGTTTATGAAATGGTGTTCTGGTTCTGAGCTATATGGATAATTGATATCCAGCAGTGAATAATAGAACAGACATATGGGAGATTAATCCTGCTTGATGTTTGCAATAACAAGACATGCTGACTGATCTCGCGTATAAAGGTTGAACGCCGCGTTTTCAAAATCCATGCGCTCAAAGTATATCTGTCCATATATTATCTGATAAGAGTGCAAAAGAGGCACTCGTTGAAAAAATACGAGATCACAAATGGTAACATATAAACGACACGATTAGTCAACGCAAGATTGTCTTTCGCCTTTGGAACCTTCCAAATTATTTATCACATAAGTGGCAAAGAAATGGAATGTTACTGTCTGGATAAAGTGCGACAGGGTCGTAGAACACTCCCAGAGGAATACAGGACACATGCATCCAGCGCATACAACGGCTACACTGGATCCGGGTGCAAGACACCCCCAAGATGTCCTCTTCTTCAAAGGAACCGTCGCAGACAATACAAACGGTAGTCGTAACTGTTGACGAAGCCACTGTTAACGATTGTGTCTTCTTTCCTTTCGTTGGTTGTGTCTTGGACGCTTTTCTACTCGTAGATTTCAAAAACTTGGCCTTCGCCTTTTTCTCCCTCGAAGCCAATGATTTTATTGGTTCTAGTTGGTTCAGTGCAGAAATACGGATACTCTCCGAGGAAGTAAGGCGATTTGGCAGTTGGTTAACCAGTTTCTTGGCCGGTTTCTTCGAATGCGCACTGGGATATCGCAAAGCTTCTGATACTGATGGTGAAACACTTGCCTGGTCAAGCTGAGGCTGACATAACGCACTGGCTGCATCGGCAAGAAGAGCAAGACCACCTGTAGATGGCAATAGACTTGTGGTACCTTTCGATATTTTGGGCACTGCTTGAACGTCGGATGGCGTATCACGATGGGTACCTTCAACAGAGTCGACGGCTTCTTCTGAATCATGCGCGAAAGATGGTGGCTGGCGATTTTGTGTCAGCGTTTTAAGCTTCCTGTACGTGTCATACCCTGGAGAATTACATTGCAAGTCCCATCCTTCCAGGAAACGTCTCCGATGGCAACACCGCCTCATACACAGAGATGGCTGTAGCTTGTGCAGAGACAGCAGGCTCCATTTGGATCTGTTCACCGATAGGGTCGACCTCGGGCTCATCCACAAGGAATGTGAAAGATGGCTTTAGTCGCTCATCTGAAATGGCATGGCGGTTGACTGGAAAGATCCCAGCTGACTTGAAGCTATTTACCACAGTGAGTGGCTTGTAAAAGGCCATAACAGTTTCCTTTAACATCCACGCAAACGTTTCCTTATTTATTGGCTGATCCGGATTTACTCTTGCGTTCTTTTTAACGGTTTTGTTCCACTCCTTCTTCAAGGGTCCAAAGACTCCAACATCAAGTGGCTGCATCAAATGGGTTGCATTGGGCACAATTCGGAACAACTATTTCCTTTGACCTGGCGTACTGGAAAATTTCCATACTTATGTGACTACTGACGCTGTCAAGAGTTAACACAACTGGACGCTGTGATCCACAGTGCGTATCAAAGTGCTCCAGGAACTTGAGAAATGTTTGGGAGTCCATCCATCCATTTTTGGTGTAGTGAATTACCGAATCGCGCATGGCTCCGATTAGAGGGTCGTATGCTCTGGGTTTTTGCTTCGGATATACCATAAATGGAGGAATGATTTCTCCGTCGGCGTTGCCACAAAACATCACAGTTAATCTGGATTTTGGAGACCCGCCAGTTGCATGGGGAAGAGCACCACGAAACAGGTTCCGTGTTGGCCCGATCACTTGACCAGATTTGCTGCCCATGGTGAAGCCTGTTTCGTCAGCATTCCAGACTGCGTTTGGTTTATCCAGAAGATGTAGCCTGGACAGAAACATATTAAAATCCTCATACCAGGCATCAAGAGTCGCGGGAGTGATCTTGGAGCGTTTGGTTTCCAAGGTTGATTCTCTTCTTGTTTCTATCTTGCTCGCATTTCTCGCCATGAAGGCATAGAACCACGATTTGCCTGGCTTGGTGTCCGGGAAAGGGTTTGGGCACTTATCTTTCTCCAAAATGCTGGCAATATGATCCAAAAATTGACAGCCATATGGCTAGGGACTCCTCTTTCCCCCTTGTGAAGATCGGGTTTGGCCCATTTCTGTTCCCCAAGCTGACTCGACCGTTGATTCTACGCCTCAAATAGGACACGTTTATAGCATTTTGCCTTGAATTCCTGTCTGATCTCTCTGTTGAATGTTTTCTAGAGCAGTCCTTGTTCTTTTGGATTTAGTAGGAGAAACCCCGCATATATTTTCTTTTCAACACCCTGGCGGCTCTTTGTGCTGGGCTACCAACAGGTGGATTTGACCTTTTCACGGGCTCCATCTGATTGAGTAAATATAATAAATTTATAAATTGTGTTGTGATTACTGTTTTGCTTTGTGAAAATTGTTTTACTTCTTGCATGAAAGATGGAAGATGGAAGCCAGTCCAAACGTAGACGATCATGTCTTTGCAGCGAATGTCTCTCCCGTTCTTCCGCCCATTCTGCCGTCGAGCCTTGAAGGCGTTGTATCACTGTGATCAACTATAGTTCGCCTAATTTTGTCCAAGATGTGATCAGATTAACATGTACCACCAATAGTATAAACGTAAGCATTTAAGACGGTTCGGTTCATAATCAGGATCAGTGACGTCATCATTATCAGGTTGAAATGAGGACAACGGGGTGAAACAAGGAGGATGAAGGTGAAATGAAGAGGATGGGTGAGGGTGAAAATTAGGAACCAGCAAAGAGTGGGTTTGGAAGGAAAATCGATTCAAGTTCAAAGACACATCCAATCAGAATATCAGAATCAACTATGAGACAACCAGGTTTTATCACTTGGTTATTTGTAAAGAACCGTCGCCTGGCACGTGATTCTGGTTGAGTGAGTCTTTGAACCTGCATCACGTGACAATGAAAAAGTCCACAAATGGGGCAGCGCTATTTCACGTTCGGGTAGTTCCGTATTGTTAAGATCAGGGATATCAGATGTGAGTAACGTTGCGAGAGTACACGGATCTCGTGGTTTGTTTTCTGGCATACGCCTTGAGATTGACGGTGATTGGATAATTGTCACCAAACATAAGACTCCTTCTATGGATAGTTTCACTACAACTCTCTCAACCCCATGTAAGTTAATTTAAAGCGTCCCCCTCCCCCTTTCTCGTTTGCGTCTTAATGAACCAAAATGACCCCCCCCCCGACACCCCCAACCCCTCTTGACGGTTCAGCTCGATAATATCATATAATGGGAATATTTTATTTCCATCCCTTTCCACTATTCTTTAGGCAAGTACAACATCCCCCTTCCTAATTTTCAAAGGGTTGAATTTTTCCAGTTGATATGACCAATTCACATCAAACATGCATACAAGTCACATACCGCAGGACAACCATCCCTATAATCTCATTAATATGAATCGCCCATCAGCGTATTCGTGAAGCCGAACCAATCTCAAATAGAAATCCATGTACACTGTAAATCCATTTTTATTAAATATGAAGCGTTTCGCAGATGTGAAGTAGGCCTCCTACATCTATAGGCCTTCAGGAGAAAGCCAATGTTATTTGATTGTGTATATTACAAGCGTCTAGTCCGTCATTCATAATCCAGCCGTCGTCCATTAGAGAATATCCGCGTCCATAATTTAAAGACCTATTCCATTTTCCACATAACAGTATTAGTACCAAATTCAAAAAGACAATCATAGTATACATAAACATAGGCTTGTTTCCTGCAAGAGAGAAGCGGTCAACAGTTTTCAGTGATGCCGGCAAGACATCATGATGTTCCGAAAATATCAAATCCGTATCGCTGATCAGTATTCTTAATCCATAATATTCGTTATAGAGTCGTCATCTAAAAAAAAAGATGTATCTCAGTCACGCTTTGATTGTGACTGTTCATATGAGAACCATGAGGATCTTGAAGTACATGGGTTCATACCCACGGGTTCATGGGTTCATGCCGGAGTGGAATACAGGAATATGTAACACTGTTCAAAGTGTCATTTTACATTCAGTTTCTTTTCGATTTCAGCCGTTAGTCTTAACGCATACTCTTGATACGAATGGAGAGAATCTCGGCGCTGGGTGTCGTTACAGTGTTGCTATTAATTTGTAATGGTTTGCAGAGCCAGCTTGGTATATTCCCCAACTGCATATTTCCCAACATAGCACCACCGATATAAAACGAAAGATTACTTTTATTAATACGCTATGGGAAATTCCTTGATATATAAAATTAAAGGAATATTCTACTAGTGCTATATATGTTGGCGGAATAACTCGTCTTCAGGATCCTTACTTTAAAACTGTATCCCACGTGTGTAAGCTTTGTTGACATGCAGAGGCACAGAAAAGTATCCATACATTCCGAACCGAGAACAGAATCAAAACTTGCCGTGTGATTCCCAAGCACATAACTGTAGAAGATCTTGGAACGTCATGTAGTCCAAAGATATTGAAGCGCATCATGCAATTCATTATATTTTCATTTCAATTAAATTTTCAAATATGTGATCTGTGTGCATTCTTCGGGGGCTAAAATTCGATGATCACATTGTGATGCCTAATACTGGCACTTTAATTTTCATTTTTTTATTTATTTATTTATTTATTTTTTAATTTAGTTTTACCAGTACTATCATACTCTCTAACCCCGTGGTCATGTGGGTTTGTGGGAGTGCTGTAAATTCATGGCCATATTATTATACATACAGAACGAAAAAAAACACACATTACAGCGAAAGCAGTGTGAACAACGTGATAATAGATATATTTTGATAAAAAAGAAAATGTGTTTCCAATTTTTCTCAACTTCATCCATTGTTGTTGTTCAATTATTGTCTATTAAAGAATGGATATATTATCCAATTAAAAAAAAATCGATGATGTAAAACGTTCTATATTCAAGATAAGCAGAGTACATTTTTTTGCCGAACGCCAGACCATTGTCGTTGCTAAAATCATTCCTCAGTGTTCAAGCCAATAGATTTTCCTTCTGGCATAATTTCCAGTCTATTCTGTGAAGTCATGTGACGCAGTCAGTATGTCGGCACCTCTTCCCACTTCCCTTCTATGTGTTGTAATTTTTTCCTGTATATGGCGAGATTCTGCTGGTGGACCCGAGGCCCGCCCCCTGTACAGACCTTTTGGTCTTTGATATATGTTGGCACTTGTGGGAAGTTGATGCTGGGTCGACATCGGGCATTACAGACTAGTCTTTTGTGTTAAATGCCGTCATTTACATCTGACGACGATACAGCTCACCAATCTCAATGTACGAGTTGTCACAGCGAAACAGCTCACCAATTACCAGTATACGAGTTGTCAGAGCATTTCCATCATAGCTCTCTAGATTTGTATCTAATACCGCTTATGCCGGTGCTAGGGCCGTGTGGTCATATCATCCAAGTTGCCACATGAACAGGTACAATAAAAGCGTACCTGAGATACAACACATATCACGAATCGTTAGATTCTTGGTATGTGCTTTAGAATAGGTTTACCAGAAGACTATTCTGTGAAGTCATGTGACGCAGTCAGTATGTCGGCACCTCTTCCCACTTCCCTTGTATGTGTTGTAATTTTTTCCTGTATATGGCGAGATTCTGCTGGTGGACGTTTCGTCCCCGAGGCCCGCCCCCTGTACAGACCTTTTGGTCTTTGATATATGTTGGCACTTGTGGGAAGTTGATGCTGGGTCGACATCGGGCATTACAGACTAGTCTTTTGTGTTAAATGCCGTCATTTACATCTGACGACGATACAGCTCACCAATCTCCAATGTACGAGTTGTCACAGCTCGCCAATTACCAGTATACGAGTTGTCAGAGCATTTCCATCATAGCTCTCTAGATTTGTATCTAATACCGCTTATGCCGGTGCTAGGGGCCGTGTGGTCATATCATCCAAGTTGCCACATGAACAGGTACAATAAAAGCGTACCTGAGATACAACACATATCACGAATCGTTAGATTTTTGGTTTGTACTTTAGAATAGTTTAACCAGAAGACTATACTGTGAAGTCATGTGGCTCTGTCAGTATGTCGGCACCTCTTCCCACTTCCCTTTTACGTGTTGTAATTTTTACCTGTATATGGCGAGATTCTGCTGGTGGACGTTTCGTCCCCGAGGCCCACCCCTGTACAGACGTTTTGGCCTTTGATATATGTTGGCATTTGTGGGAAGTTGATGCTGGGTCGACATCGGGCATTCCAGACTAGTCTTTTGTGTTAAATGTCGTCATTTACATCTGACGATGATACAGCTCACAAATCTCCAATGTACGAGTTGTCACAGCGAAACAGCTCACCAATTACCAGTATACGAGTTGTCAGAGCATTTCCATCATAGCTCTAGATTTGTATCTAATACCATATACCGGTGCTAGGGGCCATGTGGTCATATCATCCAAGTTGCCACATGAACAGGTACAATAAAAGCGTACCTGAGGATACAACACTATCACGAATCGTTAGATTCAAGGCATATGCTGATATGGGTTAACCAGAAGACTATTCTGTGAAGTCATGTGACGCAGTCGGCCATGTCGCGCACCTCTTCCCACTTCCCACTATACGTGTTGTAATTTTTCCTGTATATGGCGAGATTCTGCTGGTGGACGTTTCGTCCCCGAGGCCCGCCCCCTGGCACAGACCCAACACGGTCTTTGATATATGTTGGCGCTTGTGGGAAGTTGATGCTGGGTCGACATCGGGCATTACAGACTAGTCTTTTGTGTTAAATGCCGTCATTTACATCTGACGACGATACAGCTCACCAATCTCCAATGTACGAGTTGTCACAGCGAAACAGCTCACCAATTACCAGTATACGAGTTGTCAGAGCATTTCCATCATAGCTCTCCAGATTTGTATCTAATACCGCTTATGCGGTGCTAGGGGCCGTGTGGTCATATCATCCAAGTTGCCACATGAACAGGTACAATAAAAGCGTACCTGAGATGCAACACATATCACGAATCGTTAGATTCTTGGTATGTGCTTTAGAATAGGTTAACCAGAAGACTATTCTGTGAAGTCATGTGACGCAGTCAGTATGTCGGCACCTCTTCCCACTTCCCTTCTATGTGTTGTAATTTTTTCCTGTATATGGCGAGATTCTGCTGGTGGACGTTTCGTCCCCGAGGCCCGCCCCCTGTACAGACCTTTTGGTCTTTGATATATGTTGGCACTTGTGGGAAGTTGATGCTGGGTCGACATCGAAAGGCGCATTCGAACCCTACCTACGCCTTGTAGTCTTTTTGTGTTAAATGCCGTCATTTACATCTGACGACGATACAGCTCACCAATCTCAATGTACGAGTTGTCACAGCGAAACAGCTCACCAATTACCAGTATACGAGTTGTCAGAGCATTTCCATCATAGCTCTCTAGATTTGTATCTAATACCGCTTGTATGCACCGGTGCTAGGGAGCCGTAATGGTCATATCATCAGAAGTTGCCACATGAACAGGTACAATAAAAGCGTGCCTGAGATACAACACATATCACGAATCGTTGGATTCTTGGTATGTGCTTTAGAATAGGTTAACCAGAAGACTATTCTGAGAAGTCATGTGACGCAGTCAGTATGTCGGCACCTCTTCCCACTTCCCTTATATGTGTTGTAATTTTTTCCTGTATATGGCGAGATGCTGCTGGTGGACGTTTCGTCCCCGAGGCCCGCCCCCTGTACAGACCTTTTGGTCTTTGATATATGTTGGCACTTGTGGGAAGTTGATGCTGGGTCGACATCGGGCCTTACAGACTAGTCTTTGTGTTAAATGCCGTCATTTACATCTGACGACGATACAGCTCACCAATCTCCAATGTACGAGTTCTCACAGCGAAACAGCTCACCAATTACCAGTATACGAGTTGTCAGAGCATTTCCATCATAGCTCTCTAGATTTGTATCTAATACCGCTTATGCCGGTGCTAGGGGCCGTGGTCATATCATCCAAGTTGCCACATGAACAGGTACAATAAAAAGCGCTACCTGAGATACAACACATATCACGAATCGTTAGATTCTTGGTATGTGCTTTAGAATAGGTTAACCAGAAGACTATGCCTTGTGAAGTCATGTGACGCAGTCAGTATGTCGGCACTCTTCCCACTTCCCATATATGTGTTGTAATTTTTACCTGTATATGGCGAGATTCTGCTGGTGGACGTTTCGTCCCCGAGGCCCGCCTCTGTACAGACCTTTTTGGTCTTTGATATATGTTGGCATTTGTGGGAAGTTGATGCTGGGTCGACATCGGGCCTTACAGACTAGTCTTTTGTGTTAAATGCCGTCATTTACATCTGACGACGATACAGCTCACCAATCTCCAATGTACGAGTTATCACAGCGAAACAGCTCACCAATTACCAGTATACGAGTTGTCAGAGCATTTCCATCATAGCTCTCTAGATTTGTATCTAATACCGCTTATGCCGGTGATAGGGGCCGTATGGTCATATCATCCAAGTTGCCACATGAACACGTACAATAAAAGCGTACCTGAGATACAACACATATCACGAATCTTTAGATTCTTGGTATGTGCTTTAGAATAGGTTAACCAGAAGACTATTCTGTGAAGTCATGTGACGCAGTCAGTATGTCGGCACCTCTTCCCACTTCCCTTATATGTGTTGTAATTTTTTCCTGTATATGGCGAGATGCTGCTGGTGGACGTTTCGTCCCCGTGGCCCGCCCCCTTTACAGACCTTTTGGTCTTTGATATATGTTGGCATTTGTGGGAAGTTGATGCTGGGTCGACATCGGGCCTTACAGACTAGTCTTTTTGTGTTAAATGCCGTCATTTACATCTGACGACGATACAGCTCACCAATCTCCAATGTACGAGTTGTCACAGCGAAACAGCTCACCAATTACCAGTATACGAGTTGTCAGAGCATTTCCATCATAGCTCTCTAGATTTGTATCTAATACCGCTTATGCCGGTGCTAGGGGCCGTGTGGTCATATCATCCATGTTGCCACATGAACAGGTACAATAAAAGCGTACCTGAGATACAACACATGTCACGAATCGTTAGATTCTTGGTATGTGCTTTAGAATAGGTTAACCAAAAGACTATTCTGTGAAGTCATGTGACGCAGTCAGTATGTCGGCACCTCTTCCCACTTCCCTTATATGTGTTGTAATTTTTTCCTGTATATGGCGAGATTCTGCTGGTGGACGTTTCGTCCCCGAGGCCCGCCCCTGTACAGACCTTTTGGTCTTTGATATATGTTGGCACTTGTGGGAAGCTGATGCTGGGTCGACATCGGGTCTTACAGACTAGTCTTTTGTGTTAAATGCCGTCATTTACATCTGACGACGATACAGCTCCCGCCTGGTCTCCAATGCGCTGAGATGGGCCACAAAGCAGCCATTCTTCACCAACGTTTAGTGAAGCATTGAGAGTTACTGAGTTACTCCATCATAGCTCTCTAGATTTGTATCTAATACCGCTTATGCCGGTGCTAGGAGCCGTGTGGTCATATCATCCAAGTTGCCACATGAACAGGTACAATAAAAGCGTACCTGAGATATAACACACATCACGAATCGTTAATTCTTGGTATGTGCTTTAGAATAGGTTTACCGGAAGGCTATTCTGTGAAGTCATACGACGCAGTCAGTATGTCGGCACCTCTTCCCACTTCCCTTATATGTGTTGTAATTTTTACCTGTATATGGCGAGATTCTGCTGGTGGACGTTTCGTCCCCGAGGCCCGCCCCCTGTACAGACCTTTTGGTCTTTTGATATATGTGGCATTTGTGGGAAGTTGATGCTGGTTCGACATCGGGCCTTACAGACTAGTCTTTTGTGTTAAATGCCGTCATTTACATCTGACGACGATACAGCTCACCAATCTCCAATGTACGAGTTGTCACAGCGAAACAGCTCACCACTTACCAGTATACGAGTTGTCAGAGCTTTTCCATCATAGCTCTCTAGATTTGTATCTAATACCGCTTATGCCGGTGCTAGGAGCCGTGTGGTCATATCATCCAAGTTGCCACATGAACAGGTACAATAAAAGCGTAC
>JAVTVY010036851.1:0-17362 GCA_036873755.1 Hanleya hanleyi | reverse complement strand
ACATTATTGATCAGCTGGCAGCTTTGCAACATAGTTCTAAATTGATACAGCTTTACAACATTGTCTAAATTTGTGAAGTCAGAGAGTACACTATCAGCATGTCATTTGACCCAGCACAGTTTGCCTCAAAGCCTAGTCAGGAGGTATTTAACGAACTACGCAAAGAGGATTTGTTCGCACTGTGTAAATTCCTACTAATTAAAGTTAAAACATCTTGGAGAAAGCAAGAAATTAAGAAACTCATTATTAAACATTTTGTTAGCAAACAGCTTTGGGATGAAAACTGATTTTGATTTAACTGATAATTTGGAAATAAGGAAATTAGAATTGCAAAATCAGCTGAAATTAAAGGATTTTTATCAATATTTCTTTTCTCTGGAATATGTGTCAGAAGAGTTAGTACTTAACTAAGCAATTTTTTACAAAAATTTTCCTTGTCCCCTGTGGGCGTATTTAAGCCTTTTTGGCAGCTCTATTTAGCTCCCAGTCAGATATGCATATTTGTGGAATGAACGCGAGGCCGCCAATCTGTGACGTCACAGACGCGATAGCTCGCTAATGACAGGTAGCAATTTAGTATGGATTACATACTGGGAGAGATTTCTTTTAGTGGCATTTAGAAGTTGGGAAGTAGATAAATAAACAAATTGCTTATGGATAACAACTTCTAGTTTATTCAGGACGACGTTTCGATACAGGTACTAGTATCGTTCCCAAGTCAATGACATCAATAAATAAATAAATAAGCGGTATATATTCATCCCCAGCGCATATGGCCTACTGATTCAGGAACCCCACCGTGCCTTGAAGAACACCTTGTTAATTAATCCAGCCATCTCCACAAGCCTAACTCTGTCCTATCAAATATTTCTCAACTATTGTTATCATACTGTTATCATTTACTCAAGGAACTGTATATATACTGCTTATTTATTTATTTTATTCTTTTAATCCTGAAGACGCCCATGTTTTTTCTGGACGGCTTTGTGCGTACAAAGGGGTACCAAGACAAAGGAATCATACACGCGATTACAGTGAACTCATATTTACCAGTATAACTTAACCAAAAACCAGAAAGAGACTTACGAACAGTTTTTGTGTCTCATTCCGCTATCTCCTTGTTATTTATCCATTTATATATTTACTTATTTATTTATTCATTTGTTTATTTATTTATTATTTTTTTGTTTTAAAATATAGTGCTTGTAAACACCACAAATAAGAAATGTAACGTGGAATTAAAATAAAACATTGAGTTGATGGGCCGCGAAATCTGTATGGGAAGCGGCTCTTAAACAGCAACTTCAATCTATTTTATTCTTCACAATTCGACTCGAGAATACTACTGCCTTATAAATAGCAGTGTAAAAGCAGGTAGGCCTGGACTAACAAATTATTTCGATCATTGTCTAAATATTTATTCATTCTATGCAAAGGGCCTATATATAACGTCCGGCATAGATAATAAATAACATACCAGTATGTGTTTCCAAGTCGACCTTGTTCGTCTGTTTCACATTCGCTGTCCCTCCGTTCCACCTCATTTCCGTCGTTTGGTACGGGTTCAAACTGATACAGCAGAACGTCAAGATGTCCATTTATGTCCTCTGTATATAGATCATCATCACTGGAATATTCCTCCATGGTTTCGAATCGTTTTCGATTAATTATACAGCGATATACGCGATGGAGTAATCGCAAATCCACAGCTTATATAGCTCAGACAGCTGCCCGCAGGAGACGGTCGCTTTTCTGACGCCACCAGGTCACGTGACGCCTAAGCTCATTAACGGATTAACTGGAGGAAATTGAGCCACAGGTCTTTAACTAAAAAGGCTTTAATACGCCCACAGGGGACAAGGATATTTTTTTACAAAACTTTCTTAGTTAAGTACTAACTCTTCTGACCCATACCCCAGAGAAAAAAAATATTGATAAAAATCCTTTAAAGAAATTAGACAAAGAGGAAACAGAAAGAGAGAAAGAAAGACAGTTTCAGTTAGAAAGAGAAAAGTTAGAAAAAAGACAGAGAATTAGCGAGAGAAAAGTTAGAAAAAGAGGAAAGAGAGAAAGAAAGAGCATTAGAGAGAGAAAAGGAAGAAAGACAGTTTCAGTTAGAAATGAAGCATATGGAATTACAGTCGCAAACAAGTCCTCCTGCACATGCACCTGTACAATCACAATCAAAATTTGACGCGGCTCGTCAAATACGTCTCGTCCCACCATTTCAGGAAAAAGAAGTTGATAAATATTTTCAGCATTTTGAGAACATTGCTGAAAATTTAAACTGGCCAAAAGAAAATTAGAGTTTACTTCTTCAAAGTGTTTTGATCGGAAAGGCAAGAGACATTTACACTCAATTGACGGTATAGCAAGCATCAAATTATGATACAGTGAAGGATTTAATCCTTAAAGGTTATGAATTAGTTCCTGAAGCCTATAGACATAAGTTTCGTAGTTGTGAAAAAGAAAACTCTCAGACTCATGTAGAATTTGCTCGTTCAAAAGAACAGTTATTTGATAGGTGGTGTGCCTCGGTTAAAATTGACAACCAATTTGAAAGCCTTAGACAGCTTATGCTGGTAGAGGAATTTAAAAGGTGTATCCATGGTGATATTAGGACATTTCTTGATGAAAAGAATGCTAACACTTTAGATTAGGCAGCACGGTTTGCTAATGAATACGCTCTGACACACAAATCATCATTTGTCAATGCTGTTAAGCCAAGTTCATTCCAGTCTAGTCTCTCAGGTAACAAACCCAGTTCTTTCTCAGAGCCTAAAACTTTTAACCCCAGTTACAAAGGTCAAAGGTCAAACACAAAGTCTCAGTCACCCACTTCTAACACACAAAATAAATCACCCGTTTGCAATTATTGTAAGAAGGAAGGCCACTTAATGGCTAATTGTTTTAAATTGAAAAGAAAACAACAAGATCAAGCCTTACAAAAGGGTAAGTCCAGTGGTTTCCTCACTTCAAGATCTATACCGAAGCAGGTTAGTGACGTTCATAGTGTATATGACGTTAAGATGGCCAGGGACACTCTTCCTATTAGTTCTATCAAGGATAAGGTTGACAGTTTTTCAAATCTTGTTATGGAGACTTTTGGACCATTTATCCGCAATGGTTTTGTGTCACTTTCAAGTGGTTTGTCTAATGCTACTCCTGTGAAGATTTTGCGAGACACGGGCGCGTCCCAGTCTCTTTTGTTGGCAGATACTTTGCCGTTTTCTGACTCTTCATCTGCAGACAGTAATGTCCTGATTAAATGGGTAGATTCTGTAAATTATACACCCGTTCCGCTCCATAACGTTCATCTGTCTTCCGACTTGATTTCTGGGCCTGTTACGGTGGGTATTAAAGGTAGTTTACCATTTGAGGGTGTTCATTTACTTCTTGGAAATGATCTTGCTGGAGATAAGGTCGGGGTTAACCCGATTGTAACTGACAAGCCTTATTTGGATCAGATCCATGATCCAGTTGAAGACGAAATTCAAAGTTTGTATCCTGCTTGTGCAGTTACTGAGCCATGAGTAAATTGGCTGAGGAGTCTGAAAAGTCTCTTAAAGATGACGTCATCGATGACGTTTGTTTGGCCGACACTTTCGTGTGTTTAAATGAGGAGACTGATAAACCACATTTTGGTAGCAAATTGGAATATTCTAATGACAAAATTTCAAAATCACGGCTGATTAATGAACAGCATAGTGACAAGGACATTTCCAAGTTGTTTGACAGGGCAGTAGATGAGTGTGATGTAACTCAAGAGCCTGGCTGTTACTTTTGTAAAAATGGTGTTCGTTATGCGCAAATGGCGACCGCCAGATGTTACAAGCGTCTAGTCCGTCATTCATAATCCAGCCGTCGTCCATTAGAGAATATCCGCGTCCATAATCCAAAGACCTATTCCATTTTCCATATAACAGTATTAGCACCAAATTCAAAAAGACAATCATAGTATACATAAACATAGGCTAGTTTCCTGCAAGAGAGAAGCGGTCAACTGTTTTCAATGATGCCGGCAAGACATCATGATGTTCCAAAAATATCAAATCCGTATCGCTGATCAGTATTCTTAATCCATAATATTCGTTGTAAAGTCGTCATCTAAAGAATGATGTATCTCATTCACGCTTTGATTGTGACTGTTCATATGAGTACCGTGAGGATCTTGAAGTACATGGGTTCATACGGCCCCTAGCCCCGGGTTAAGCGGAATTAGACACAAGTTACGAAACGTAGCGCCATAGATCTTGCACGCTACGTTCGTATTTTGCTATCAGCATGCGATATGTATCGCCAAATTTGAGAAACTTTGAGTGTAGGCGCTTGGTGGAATTACAACACATATAAGGGTAGTGGGAAGAGGTGCCGACATACTGACTGCGTCACATGACTGAATAGCCCTGTTTCTGCACCAATGTTTTGTGACGTTGATTAAAATCGTCACATTTAACACAGGATCTAGAAAATGCTACTAAGCGAGATATGTATACGCCATATGCAGGTCCCACTGGAATATTACTGTCCAGAAAGGGATAGTTTACGATGTCGAAATTGTAATCATCTCTTTTCTCATAAAGTCGACGAGAGAGAATGCCCGCTTCATTTTTTATAGAGATATAGATCTAAATATGATGTGCCTGTAGGGCTGTCTGTAGTTTCCTTCAAATCCAGTGAAGGTGGATATATATCCTTCACTGCGTCATTTATATAGCGATTATCCACAGCGAGAAGATCGTCTATATAGCGTTTGGTGAATGAGAAGGAACGGGCTTGAATGGATCGGTTTTTGAAAGCGCCTGCATATAGTCATATTCATAAGAGAACAGATACAGGCCAGCCAACAGGGGTGCACAATTAGTACCCATTGGAATACCTATATGCTGCTGATATATTGTGTTGCCAAATTTCACATAGATATTTTTAATGAGAAATTCAAGCAACTCTATAAACAAAGAAACATCCCATGAATGATATCTCTTGTATGTAGTAGAGCTAAAGAATGCTTTATGGCATCTGACGGTCAATAAGGTCCTGATGAGGGGTTGTAGTATAGAGAGTCGAGAAATCCTATGTGGATACATGTCTGTACGGTATGTGACCTTTAGCATCAAGTTCTTCCGTAAGACATTTTGAGTTTTTCAATATCCACATACATTCAACGCCAGAGTTCTTAGAAATAGTGGCGCAATACCTTTCCCAAAATGCTTTTACCTCCTGAAGGGCCCTCGTCAATAGGGTTGAAAGAAGCTTGGTGGTGCAGCTTCTAGAACCAGCTATGAATCTAGCTTTGTATGGTGATTTATGCATTTTGGGAGTCCAGTATAGTTTCGCCTGATGTGTCATATGTGTCACCTGATGATGAGTGGGCAGTTAAGTATCAGATTGTAGTACCAAATTCATATCGTTCAGATATCCTCAGACTAGCCCATGAAACACCTCTTTCAGGCCATTTAGGTGTTAACAAAATATATTACAAAATTCTAAATCATTTCTATTGGCCAAATTTAAAGAAAGATGTTACGGAATTCATGCCACACATGTCAAATGGTAGGAAAACCATACCAAAGGCCCCTCTACAACCAACCCCTGCATTTGAGGAGGCATTTAGTAGGGTGATTATAGATTGTGTTGGTCCATTACCAAAAACAAAGTCAGGCAATCGATAGCTGTTAACAGTCATGTGTGCTTCAACCAGGTTCCCTGAGGCCATTCCTTTACGGCAAAAACTATTGTTAAGGCCTCAGTTAAGTTTTTCACACTTGTCGGCCTACCCCAGTCCGTTCAGTCTGATCATGGATCTAATTTCATGTCAGGAATTTTTCAACATGTCATGCATGAATTGGGATTAAAGCAGTACAAATCATCTGCATACCACCCAGAAAGCCAAGGCGCATTAGAAAGATTTCACCAGACATTAACGAACATGATTAGGACTTATTGTTTTGACACTGAGAGAGACTGGGATGAAGGCATACATTTGTTATTGTTTGCTGTTAGAGAGTCTGCTCAAGAATCTTTAGGCTTCAGTCCATTTGAATTAGTCTTTGGTCATACAGTTAGAGAACCACTTAAACTGCTAAAGGAAATGTTCCTAGACAGTGATCTTGACTCACGTAGTCTCTTACAATATGTGTCGGACTTTCGCACCATGTTGACTAAAGCACGTGATTTTGCCATGTCAAATTTAAAGTCAGCACAAAATGTATGAAAATAACCTATGATAAACATGCCCTTAAACGAAGTTTCAAACCTGGTGAGAAGGTACTGGCTTTTCTGCTTATTCCTGGTAATCCACTTAAGGCTTGATATTATGGTCCTTATGTCATTGAAAAGAAATTCAGTGACCCTAAGTATGTAATTCAGACTCCTGGCAGGCGTAAACACAAACAGTTATGTCATGTAAATATGTTAAAGTTATACATAGACAGAGATAGCACTAACAGTACTGTACACCCTGTAAGTGTAGTTAGTTCTGACTCTGATGACATTCTACTTAATTGTGTCATCTTGAACCAGCGCGTCAGGAAGAACTTCGAACTCTGCTCACTCAATATGAACATTTGTTTCCCGATATCCCCACTCGGACTGGTAAAATTTCACATGACGTCAATGTCGGAGATTCTAATCCAGTGAAGCAGCATCCGTATCGTTTGAATCCCATTAAACAAAACTATCTGAAAAAAGAGATTCAGTATTTATTGGACAATGACTTCATTGAACCAAGTAATAGTAACTGGAGCTCACCTTGTATCCTCGTTCCAAAGCCAGATAGCATTTATAGGATGTGTACTGACTACAGAAAGGTGAACACATAGACCAAAACAGAGACAAGTACTGAGAAACATCAATTCGCAAGAAGTTCTAGCAAATCTTCAGAGTAAATTCGTCATAGTCCCAGCAGACAAGGCTCCAAATAATATAATATTCATATGTAAATATTACTATTACCAGGTGCTGGTTAATGAATTGAGTGTAGACATATCATCATCAAATGCGTCTACTTACTCCCAAACTGCGTTTACTCTGGAAGATTTATTTAACAATCGCAAAACGTTTCTCAGGGAAAGAGGTATTTGTCTTCCAACCAATCATAACGACATACCTAAAGTATACTCGACTTCCAAAATGCATAAATCACCATACAAAGCTAGATTCATAGCTGGTTCTAGAAGCTGCACCACCAAGCTTCTTTCAATCCTATTGACGAGGGCCCTTCAGGAGGTAAAAACATTTTGGGAAAGGTATTGCGCCACTATTTCTAAGAACTCTGGCGTTGAATGTATGTGGATATTGAAAAACTCAAAATGTCTTACGGACGAACTTGATGCTAAAGGTCAAATACCGTAGAGACATGTATCCACATGGGATTTCTCGACTCTCTATACTACAATCCTTCATCAGGAACTTATTGACCGTCTAAGTTCATTAATAGTATATGTGTTCAAGAAAACTGATCTCAGATATATTAATATCGGAAGCCATAAAGCATTCTTTTGCTCTACTACATACAAGAGATATCATTCATGGGATGTTTCTTCGTTTATAGAGTTGCTTGAATTTCTCATTAAAAATATCTATGTGAAATTTGGCAACACAATAGATCAGCAGCATATAGGTATTCCAATGGATACTAATTGTGCACCCCTGTTGGCTGACCTGTATCTGTTCTCTTATGAATATGACTATATGCAGGCGCTTTCAAAAACCGGTCCATTCAAATCCCGTTCCTTCGCATTCACCAAACGCTATATAGGCGATCTTCTCGCTGTGGATAATCGCTATATAAATGACGCAGTGAAGGATATATATCCACCTTTACTGGATTTGAAGGAAACTACAGATAGTCCAACAGGCACATCATATTTAGATCTATATCTCTACAAAAATGAAGCGGGCATTCTCTCTCGTCGACTTTATGACAAAAGAGATGATTACAATTTCGACATCGTAAACTATCCCTTTCTGGACAGGACAGTAATATTTCAGTGGAACCTGCATATGGCGTATACATATCTCGCCTAGTAGCATTTGTTAGATCCTGTGTTAACTGTGACGATTTTAATCAACGTCACAAAACATTGTTGCAGAAACTTATAAAACAGGGCTATTCCAAAAAGCGCCTCCACTCAAAGTTTCTCAAATTTGGCGATACATATCGCATGCTGATAGCAAAATACGAGCGTAGCGTGCAAGATCTATGGCGTTACGTTTCGTAACTTGTGTCTAATTCCGCTTAACCCGGGGCTAGGAACCGTATGAACCCATGTACTTCAAGATCCTCATGGTGCTCATATGAACAGTCACAATCAAAGCGTGAATGAGATACATCATTCTCTAGATGACGACTTTACAACGATTATTATGGATTAAGAATACTGATCAGCGATACGGATTTTATATTTTTGGAACATCATGATGTCTTGTCGGCATCATTGAATTACAAGCGTCTAGTCCGTCATTCATACTCCAGCCGTCGTCCATTAGAGAATATCCGTTGACCGCTTCTCTCTTGCAGGAAACTAGCCTATGTTTATGTATACTATGATTGTCCTTTTGAATTTGGTGCTAATACTGTTATATGGAATATGAAATAGGTCTTTGGATTACGGACGCGGATATTCTTTAATGGACGACGGCTGAATTATGAATGACGGACTAGACGCTTGTAACATTCCCTATTCCAGGCATTGACGATTGCATTGATAAAGTAGGAAGTGCCAAGTTTGTGTCAAAGTTTGATTTTCTGAAAGGATTTTGGCAAGTTCCACTGACAGATCGTGCGAAGAAGATATCAGCATTCGTCAGTCATGCCCTTTGGAATGAAAAATTCTCCGGCCACGTTCCAGCGTCTCATCAACCGTGTGACTTCTGGTTTGGAAGGATGTGAGACTTACATTGATGACGTCATTGTCTACAGCGATACATGGGAAGATCATCTACAGAGAATTCGCGCACTGTTCAATCGACTAAGTGACGCCAAGCTGACAGTCAATCTTGGAAAAGTGAATTTGAACATGCACGTGTGACATTCTTGGGTCATGTTGTAGGTCAGGGTCAGGTAAAACCTGTAGATGCTAAGGTTAGTGCTATTTCGCTATTTCCAAGACCAACATGTAAGCGACAACTGATGCGTTTCTTGGGTATGGCTGGTTACTACAGAAAATTTTGTCCAAATTTTTCAGAGATTACTGAGCCTTTAACTCAACTCTTAAGAAAAAAGGCAAGTTTTGTTTGGACCGATGAATGTGAATCAGCTTTTGAAAACCTGAAAGCCATACTCAAGAGCGCGCCAGTTCTTTCAGCGCCAGATATTGATTCACCTTATAAACTGGTTGTAGATGCTAGTGATATTGCTGCTGGTGCCGTTTTGTTACAAGAAGGTGGTGTAGATCACCCAATATGTTATTTTTCACGTAAATTTGACAAACAACAGAGAAATTATTCTACAACTGAGAAAGAACGGTTGGCAATGACATTGGCTTTACAACATTTTGATACTTCTTCATCATTGCCAATTACTGTATTCAGTGATCACAATCCACTTTTTTCATAAGTAAGATAAAAAAAATCAAAGATTGTTGAGATGGAGTTTGATGTTACAAGAATACAATATTGAAATCATACATATTAAGGGCAAGAACAATTTGATTGCTGATTGTTTGTCTCGCATATAATGTACATATGTTTGTCAACATTTTTGCTGTTGTAATATAGATTTTTTTGCAATAATGTTTTGAATTGTCAAGAAAGTTTCAAGTATGAAATTTTCTTTTTTTTAAGAGGGGGGGGTGTCATGGTATCGTAGTCTATTATTAGACATTGTGCATGTTTCTGGAATATGGGGCTGACGCAAGCTTGTATTATGTGGGTCAGACACTTGGAGCTTTCTGGAAGGCTACTGGAAAATTGTATCTAGGTCAGATGATATGGCAATAATGTGTATTCTAGAAGCTTCTTGAATTGGTAGAATGATCTGGAATGCCTCATAGAGTATAAATAGCGCTCAGTCAGTCAGCAGCGAATTCAAACTGGCTTTTATGTGGGCCTGTTATACTGTGTTTAGGATTTTACCTTTGCCTGTAACTGCGAACTGCTGGAATATTTACTCCTGTGTATTGACTGTTGGCTGCTGCATGATCTACGCTATTTGTTCATGGCTATCGAATATTGGACATTTACTGGGACTGTGTACAACTGAGCAGTGTTGGATTACCATTATACAGAAGAGTGATTTGTGTGCGTCAACAAGGACTGTAAAGTGCACACCGGTATAGCATTGAACAGTAAGACTATATTTCACACATTTATTTGTTGTATTAACCTTACTTAAATTGTATATGATTTTAGCATTGTAAATAAATACTTGATTGCTAATCCTTGACTTCACACGTCTTTCTGTTAGGGTAAAGCTGACATAACAATATTGATATTAAACCTTAGAGTAGGAAACACTTTTCCTAAATATAACCCCGGGCCATTTCCCTGTGAAATAAAATCAGCTCAAAGAAAATCGAAAAGGGGGCCGACGCTCTTTAGTGGAGTTGAATGACCCCAGCCCTCTCTAATACTGGAATAATACGTGAATACTCAAATAGACTCAATCCAATTGAAGGTTGAAGTAGAAAGAGGTAAAAGGTACAATATTGGGCGGCCATGAACATTTCATGTATACCAATGTCTCACTGGAAGTAACGGGGGTCTATATAATAATCTCTTAACACGGAATCTTGGTTGTTTTCCTCCTGATCAATTCGTCCATGACCCCGATGACCCCAGGGTAAGTATGTTACCACTTATGATGTAAACAGATTTTTATTGCTTCTCACAGCAAAGTTTGTCTTGGAAAGTGACACCATTACAACAGGGAAAAGGCGTTATACAGCCTTACTGTCGACGTCATGTTCATGTCATCCAAAGGACACTAGGTATACTGAAATCGTAAGCATATATACCGGTATTACAAACATAAGTAGCTCACTTTCTGTAACTTTGACTATGTGATACCTTTTACAAATAGTAAAACAAACTGGGAGTATATATTGTGGGTCGATGAATTGGATTCGTAGACACACATGACAAGTATAAAGATATATAAAATGAGTTATAATAAGAATCACTAAAATGTTCTGGATAGGAGACTCCCGTCTCTGCCCTGCAGCCCGAACTATTTAGCTCACACCCTACCACCTGCATCCTGCAGTCTGCACCCTGCATACTATACCTTGCAGGCTTCACACTGCAGCTTGTGGATGGTTGCACCATTTAGCCAACCTGAACTCTGTAGCATGCCTGCAGATACGTTGCCCATGTAGAATAACTGCAGGGTTCGTATACCCTGAAGACTGCCAACAGAATTCCTACACCATGTAACCTGCTGGCAGTGTCTTCCCATCCTTTGGTTTACTGCAGGATCTTTGTGCTTTTCTGTCTTGTCTGCGGTATAAATCCATGACAGCGATACTTCCCCTAGAATTAGATAGCAGGTTGCATCTGCGGTCATAATTCAGGTTTCGTGGATCTTGGATATATTCAATAAAGAATCGGTTACTATATATTAGTTTATATATCTTCAAAATTGTCTTTAATGTCTGCAGAAATTGAATGAAAAAGTTATACGATTCTTGGTTCTACTTGATGGATTGTAAGGATATAGCTATGCTGGCTTAGGGATAGCTATCCCGGGTCAAAATTGGTCATTTTTGTTTTATTTCTTCACTATTGTGAAATATTCACTATTTTGTCTAACATTTGGTGAAAAAATTAAATCAAAATTCTAAGTAGAAGTGCTTCAATATTAGGATTGAAAATTTAGTTTCTGAGGCACTGAAAAAATTAAACACATTGCCTTTTAGGTGGTCCGATATCCAGCTGGGAAGAGATTAACCTTTCACGCGACTGTCTATTGTAAGTCGTTCATAGCTGCCTGAGTGCCTATTGTTTTGTTAATTGACACTCAGACACCCGCCGTGAAGTAATTAGCAAAGGTGTGAACAATTCTCAGCTTAACAAGTTTTAGCAAGTTTTTAAAGTTTAAATTGGATTTTAACGCACATTGATGAATAAACTTAGTGTAATAGTTAGCAAAAATAAATAGGAATTCGAGTAGGTCCCATAGGTCCCATAAGACAGATAAAAATAATGTATTTGACAATATAATTCAAGCAAAAAATTAGGATTAATTCTTCAGATGTTTGGCTGGACACATTTTGCCCGATTTCTAGCCTTTCATTTTTTTCAAAATCCGAGATTTAAACGTTTATTTCTCGAAAAGTATATCCATGCTACGCTTTTGAAATTTGGCATGCTTATTACTTATAAGGTGATCTAGTAATCTAATAATTTTTTAATTATTCAACTTTAAAGACAAATGATCGTAAAATAGTACGTTTCTTCAATTTATTTTGGTGAAATTGCTGTAAAAACAAAAGCAGGCACAAATTTTGAAAAAAAATGAGATAAAGTTTACTAGTTCAAGTTGTCACCTATCAAGGTATACCATCAAAGTTGAAACAAAATCAACAGTTTTCATGAAATTTTACTTGAAAAATGGACTCTATTGTTTTCATTTGAATTATTTTAAATTGGAATAATTGCCACATAATAGCAGTGTCGGTTATACAAATCATAAAAGTGGAATCCCTACAATGTACGCTTTCATAAAATATATAGTTTATTATTGTTATCTTGTATATTTATTGGTACAGAAGACAAATTGTCACGGGGGTGCAAAAACTGCCTCTAACGGGACAGCTATCCTTAATTGCTTCGCCGTGACGTCATTTATATGTCTTGCACTTGACTTGAAGCACCCGATAGCCAGTCATAGGACTCTTATAGCTTCCCCCTTTTCCAGACGTATACCCGCTTCTGGTTCTATGCCGTCATTGGGTTTCACTGTGACATTATATATAATGTCACAACCACTCGGTGTTTCAAGATAGCCCGCGACGAAACACATACCTCTATCCAACGCAAAATAACAAGTCTATGCGAGAGCCACATCATCCGAACGCATGGCACGATCATACGTAGAAACTTCTGCTCGTAGCCATGCGGTAACGGGTGCTATCTGCGTGTAATAGGGCGTTTCCCAAATGGTCACATCCGACTGGTCCCGTTACATCCGACATCGGTGCAATCACATTCATACAACGAAGACACACCTCCAGAAAGCGATCGATTGAAATGATCCCATGGTGGGCCTCGAAGTGCCCCCATCACAAAATAAAAAGCATATCATTTTCCTGTGGTCTGCCGCCGATTTTATTTTGTTTTCAAATATGTTAGGCCGTTTGTAATATGATTTTTCTTAAGATAAACAAAGAAGCATGCTCCACTAGAGTGAGAAATAAAATAGCTAATTCGCACAACTTCGTTTTGGCCTCGCGTAGACTCCCCTAGTCTTGCGCCTCGTGAAACTGACATGTTTGCATGTCTTAGAAATATTTGAATACAGATAATTTCATTGGCTCGTTTAAATGGGGCCGACATTTGACCTCATGCTTTGGGAACAACTTTCGAACTGGATTATCTCCCTCTAGATAGATGGCGCCGTGTGAAATACATGCCGAATCACAGCGAAAATCTAAGGGTAGTGTTAAGTGAAACGTGAAATGCCCTTAGCAAGCTAAGATGGAGAGCCATTGCTCACATACATTCACTTTCATTCGAGAGATATTCACTTCTCTTGGTTTTGGTGACGTCATTTCATGTTGACCCACTTTATTGAGAGGAACAATAGTAGTGTACATTGCGTGAATGGAGTTAACTTTCACCCGGATGTAGAGGTCATTTGGGGAGGATTTGAGGAGGAGAGGTCAAGTGCACTATAGTTCCGGCAGAAGGACCAAAAGCTACCTCCAATCCAGGAGAGTTCCAATTGTTGGAGGGGATGTATTCAGGATGTATTCCTCCGCGGTGATGCGGTTTGGCCGCGGTTTTGGCGGTGATTCGGTCTCGGGAAAAAACTTCCGCGGAGAAAAAAAGTAGTCCCTAGATAAAATGGTCGGATGGGATCGAGTGAGGTATCAAAGTGAAGCTTATGTGAAGGGGCATCTAATGGGCTGGGTGTGGGGTTGAACTATCGGCCTTCTGCGCATGCGCGGTGGCCGAAGGGTATGAAAATAGCCGTTTTGGAGCTAGGGGAGTCCCTAATGGCCCAATGGGGTCGAGTGAGGTATCAAAGTGAAGCCTATGTGAAGGGGCATCTAATGGGCTGGGTGTGGGGTTGAAATATCGGCCTTCTGCGCATGCGCGGTGGCCGAAGGGTATGAAAATAGCCGTTTTGGAGCTAGGGGAGTCCCTAATGGCACAATGGGATCGAGTGAGGTATCAAAGTGAAGCCTATGTGAGGGAGCATCTGATGGGCTGGGTGTGGGGTTGAAATATCGGCCTTCTGCGCATGCGCGGTGGCCGAAGGGTATGAAAATAGCCGTTTTGGAGCTAGGGGAGCCCCTAATTGTCCGATGGGGTCGAGTGACGTATCAAAGTGAAGCTTATGGGAAGGGGCATCTGATGGGCTGGGTGTGGGGTTGAAATATCGGCCTTCTGCGCATGCGCGGTGGCCGAAGGGTATGAAAATAGCCGTGTTGGAGCTAGGGGAGCCCCTAATGGTCCAATAGGATCGAGTGAGGTATCAAAGTGAAGCATTCGTGAAGGGGCATCTAATGGACGGGGTGTGGGGTTGAAATATCGGCATTCTGCGCATGCGCGGTGGCCCAAGGGTATGAAAATAGCCGTGTTGGAGCTAGGGGAGCTACTAATGGTCCAATGGGGTCGAGTGAGGTATCAAAGTGAAGCCTAGGTGAAGGGATATTTTATGGCTGGGTGGGTGCATGTAAAATTTTTCCTGAAAAAAACAAAACGGAAAACGGACTTTATCGAAAAATCCGGGAAAATGCCTATATGGGGTATGGGGGGTATATAGGTCGCCGGGCTTAACGGGGCTCGCCTGTCAATAGAGTTATCTCCCCCTAGTTCCAGGGTGGGTGTATGTAAAAAATTTCCTGAAAAAATACGGAACACGGACTTTATTCTAAATCACGGGAAAATGCCTATATGGGGTATGGGAGGTATAGGACCATCCTGGGAAACCTACTTCTATACATTTGCGGTAGGGTTGTGGGGTCTCGTTTTACTCGTCTCGTCATTTAGAACATGATAGGAAGCGTCCCCGTGCGAATCGGTGACATTTTTGAAAAAGTACGATATAGCCCCATATAGACATATATATATAAATATATATTCCCATACTGGAGTATAGGTTCAATGTTTATCCTACTGGGAAACCTACTTCTCGACATTTGCGGTAGGGTTGTGGGGTCTCGTTTTTCACGTCTCGAGCACTTGACTACACTAATGGTTGGTCCGTGTTCAATAGTCTGCGCATGCGCAGCCTGGCCGTAGTAGAGAAACCAGGCATTTTTGGGGGTATGTGGGTGTGTGTTTGGGTTAGAGATGGACTATTCACAGTTCGAATGGGTCGTGTGAGGTATCAATGTGAAGCTTGTGTGGGGTAGAGTCAGAATGGCGTGTTTTTAAATGCAAGTCGCGTTAATCTGCGCATGCGCAGTTGGTTGTAGTAAGTAAAGTGACCATTTTGGGGCAGTACATGAAGGTATTTGGGGTCGACATGGACTATTCACGCTTCGAATGCGTCCTGGAAGGTGTCAGCTTGTAGTTCTCAGGGTGTAGACCCTGATTTGAGGGATGTTCCTGTCACCTGTGACGTCATCGGTGACGTCATCAGTACGAGCAGTAAGTAAAGTGGGTATTTTGGGGCAGTGAAAGGAAGGTATTTGGTGTAGAGATGGGCCATCCTTGGTCCGAATGCGTCCTGGGAGGTGTCATTTTGTAGGTCTCAGGGTGTAGACCCGATTTGGGGGCTGTTCACAGCATCTGTGACGTCATTGGTGACGTCATCAGTACGAATAGTAGCGAAAGTGAGCATTTTGGGGCAGTGAAGGAAGGTATTTGGGTAGAGATGGACCATCCTGGGTCCGAATGCGTCGTGTGGGGTGTCATCTTGTAGTTTTCGGCGTGCAGACCCCGATTTGAGGCATGTTCTCGTCATATGTGACGCCATCGGTGACGTCATCAGTAGGAGTAGTAGCCAAACAGAGCATTTTGGGGCGATGAAAGAAGGTATTTGGTGTAGAGATGGACCATCTTTGGTCAGAATACGTCCTGTAGGTATCTTGTAGCCTTCGGGGTGGAGATCACGATTTGGGGGAAGTCCACAGCATCTGTGACGTCACTTGTGACGAAATCAGTACAAGTAGTAGCGAAAGTTAGCATTTTGGGGCAGTGAAGGAAGGTATTTGGTGTAGAGATAGACCATCCATATCTGTCATGCATTATACCAAATCTGTGCTGTATTATACCATATCTGTCCTGAATTATACCATATCTGTGCTGTATTATACCATATCTGTACTGTGTTATACAATATCTGTCTGTATTATACCAAGTCTGTCCTGCATTGTACAATATTTGTCCTCTATTATACCATATATGTCCTGTATTATGCCAAATCTGTCCTGTATTATACAGCATCTGTCCTTTATTATACCAAATCTGTGCTGTATTGTAGCATATCTATACTGTATTGTACCATATGTCCTGTATTTTACAATATATGTTCTGTATTATACAATATTTTCCCTCTATTATACCATATCTGTGCTGTATTATACCATATGTGATGTATTATATAATATCTGTGCTGTATTATACCATATCTGTGCTGTATTGTATCATATATGTCCTGTGTTATACCATATCTGTGCTGTATTTTACAGTATGTCCTGTATTGTACCATATATGACCTGTATTATACCATATCTGTCCTGTATTATACACTGTTTGTCCTCTAATATACCATATCTGAGATGCATTATACCATATATCTGTGCTGTATTATACCATATCTGTCCTGCATTATACTAAATATGTGCGGTATTATACCATATCTGTGCTGTATTATCCCGTGTCTGTACTGTATTATACAGTATCTGTCCTGTATTGTACCATATATGTCCTGTATTATACCATATGTCTTGTATTATACAATGTTTGTCTTCTATTGTATCATATCTGTCATGCATCATACCATATATATGTGCTGTATTATACCATATCTGTCCTGCATTATACCAAATCTGTGATGTACTATACCATATCTGTCCTGAATTATAACATATCTGTGCTTAACATATCTGTGCTTTATTATACAATATCTGGCCTGCTTTATACCAAATCTGTGCTGTATTATACCATATCTGTCTTGAATTATACCATATCTGTGCTGTATTATACCATATCTGCTCTGTGTTATACAATATCCGTTCTGTATTTT
>JAVTVY010036850.1:0-17544 GCA_036873755.1 Hanleya hanleyi | reverse complement strand
AGACCTCACTCGACCCCATTGGACCATTAGGGACTCCCCTAGCTCCCAAAACGTCTAGCGGGACCCATACAGGGTCCAGTTTTCGACACTAGGTGACTTCATCTCTATAAAATGGCCAGTTTTCGACACCGGATGTGCCGCCATCTTGAACATACGTGCCGCCATCTTGGATATGCCCCATAATGCACCGGGTCAAAATACTCGCTTCTGATTGGACGAGAGCTCCGTGGCGGATTTGAAATACTCGCTTCGGATTGGACGAGAGCTCCGCATTGCGTCTGCGCATGCGCAGAATGATATTCCTACCGCACACCCAACCCATCAGATGCCCCTTCACGAATGCTTAACATGGATACCTCACTCGACCACATTGGACCATTAGCTCCCGGATTTGAAATACTCGCTTCTGATTGGACGAGAGCTCCGCATTGCGTCTGCGCATGCGCAGAATGATATTCCTACCGCACACCCAACCCATCAGATGCCCCTTCACGAATGCTTCACATGGATACCTCACTCGACCCCATTGGACCATTAGGGACTCCCCTAGCTCCAACACGGCTATTTCCATACCTTTGGGCCACCGCGCATGCGCAGAATGACGCTATGTCAACCCACTAGTCGAGTCAGATGCCCCTTCACATAAGCTTCACTTTGGTACCTCACTCGATCCCATTGGACCATTATTGGCTTCGCTAGCTCCAAAACGGCTATTTCCATACCCTTGGGCCACCGCGCATGCGCAGAATGGTGACAACGGCCGAGCCACTAGTCCAGTCAGATGCCCCTTCACCTAGGCTTTACTTTGATACCTCATACGACCCCATTGGACCATTTGTGGCTCCCCAGCTCCCAACACGGCTATTTCCATACCCTTGGGCCACCGCGCATGCGCAGAATGACGCTAGTTCAAACCCACTAGTCCAGTCAGATGCCCCCTCACATAGGCTTCACTTTAATACCTCATTCGACCCCACTGGACAAGTAGTAACTCCCCTAGCTCCAAAACGGCTATTTCCATACCCTTGGGCCACCGTGCATGCGCAGAATGACGCTAGTTCAACCCCACACCCAGCCCATTAGATGCCCCCTCACCTAGGCTTCACATTGATACCTCATATGACCCCACTGGACCAGTAGTAACTCCCCTAGCTCCAAAACGGCTATTTCCATACCCTTGGGCCACCGCGCATGCGCAGAATGATGCTAGTTCAACCCCACACCCAGCCCATCAGATGCCCCTTCACCTAGGCTTTACTTTGATACCTCACTTGATCCCATTGGACCATTTGTGGCTCCCCTAGCTCCAACACGGCTATTTCCATATCCTTAGGCCACACGAGTTGTCTCCCTTGCGTCAATGTGTGCAGATGGCGCTACTGTCGACGCCGTGATATGGAAAGGGCATCCCCACACCATCCTGGAGCCGCCATTTTGTTTGTTGTTTTCTTGCGGAGATACACGGGGCAATAAACGCTCGACCCTAGGGTGGTACAGATGCTAGACTGATCCTATTAACATGGTACAACACCTATAGATTATGTTTATTACTAGGACGTGAGCGAAATCCTAATGCTTCACTTTGATACCTCACTCGACACAATCGGACCCCCATACCCCATATAGGTATTTTCCCGGATTTTTCGATAAAGTCCGAGTTCCGTTTTTTTTCAGGAAAATTTTTACATGCACTAACCCAGCCATAAAATACCCCTTCACCTAGGCTTCACTTTGATACCTCACTCGACTCCATTGGACCATTAGGGACTCCCTTACATCCCAAAACGGCTATTTTCATACCCTTCGGCCACCGCGCATGCGCAGAAGGCCGATATGTCAACCCCACACCCAGCCCATTAGATGCCCCTTCACATAAGCTTCACTTTGATACCTCACTCGACCCAATCGGACCATTTTATCTAGGGACTACTTTTTTCTCCGCGGAAGCTTTTTCCCGAGACCGAATCACCGCCAAAACCGCGGCCAAACCGCATCACCGCGGATGAATACATCCTGAATACATCCCCTGCAGCAATTGGAACTCTCCTGGATTGGAGGTAGCTTTTGGTCTTTCTGCCGGAACTATATTGCATTTGACCTCTGTGACCCTCCCGTGACCTCCCTAATATGCAAATTTCTGAGGTCAATAGACATCCATTTACGCTTTGTATACTACTAGGCTATCTGTCTCCGATTGTCTGTTGGACTGCAGGCGGAAGTGCAAGTGGTGAAGAAAACTGAACAGCTTTAGGGATTTCTGATTAGAAAATATTTCCAAGAAATATCTGTTCATGGATCATTCAGCTATGGACAATGACTTTTCATCGCATAGCTCCATCGCATAGCCCCATCGCATAGCTCCATCGCTCCATCGCTCCATCGCATAGCTCCATCGCATAGCTCCATCGCTCCATCGCTCCATCGCATAGCTCCATCGCATAACTCCATCGCTCCATCGCTCCATCGCATAGCTCCATCGCATAGCTCCATCGCATAGCTCCATCGCTCCATCGCATAGCTCCATCGCATAGCTCCATCGCTTCATCGCTCCTTCGCATAGCTCCATCGCATAGCTCCATCGCTCCATCGCTCCATCGCTCCATCGCATAGCTCCATCGCATAGCTGCATCGCATAACCCCATCGCATAGCTCCATCGCTCCATCGCATAGCTCCATCGCGCATCGCATAGCTCCATCGCATAGCCTCATCGCGCATCGCATAGCGCGACTTTTTATCGCATAGCTCCATCGCTCCATCGCGTAGCTCCATCGCTTCATCGCATAGCTCCATCGCGCATCGCATAGCTCCATCGCATAGCGCGACTTTTCATCGCATAGCTCCATCGCTCCATCGCATAGCTCCATCGCGCATCGCATAGCTCCATCGTTCCATCGCATAGCTCCATCGCTCCATCGCGTTAAATTAGAAATGAAAGACGCGATGGCCCCTCTCGGCCATCATATAAACGTCAATATTCTTCATTGTCTCTGTATAGCTCTTCGTTTGAACGACCGCTAAATATTGAATTTCAGGCCTGACGCTTGCTACCAATATAAAACCTAACTTTAGACTCCGATTTCAAAGACAGGAGTGTAGGCATCTAATGGTATTGAGCGCTTTTCGTTCCCATATGCAAGAGTGAACGAGTGAGTTTTCAACAAAACTGTTTTTCAGTCATATGACGACGGTTGTCATATGCAGGCTATACTGTTATTCCGTAGGGCCCAAGCTGTCTATAGAGGACATTTTGTCATTATGGACGTGTGAACTAGGTATGGATTGTGGATGCGTAAAGAATCATTGTTCGATCCAGAATGCTGATTCCTGTAAAATGTAACAGTTGTGTTCACGTGTGACCGTTTCTGTCCGGATGGCGAGATTTTTAGACAAATAAGCTGGTCTTGATGTGCGTTCCTGTGTAAGAGAAACTGTGGTCTCCCAGATATGAGCGTCCGCTTGCTATGATTTAACCCAGCCCGGACAGTGACATCTGAGAAGGGTCACTTGGATATCAGAGTCTGCCCTAGGTAAAGCATAGGAGACAAGATACTGGTCTCTGGGGACCACCGTTTCTTCTACAACTTACTACACGTCACGATATATAATATAACTTGTCAATGCTCATTAAATCAGTCGCTGACAGGAAGCTACATAAGTGAAATCATCGAAAGTCACAGAAATTTCAAGCGTCTGTCACTGTGTAGCACATGAATACCGGACTGGGGCACTCGAGAAAAAAAATCACACATATGGTCTCAGGTAAGCCTTTCATTTCTTGAATACCTCCTTCATTGGCACTGATATCGACTACTCATGCATGCTTATCATGCATGGTGAAAAATTTCTTGGCCGTGTGGACTGCTCTCAAGACTGTTATCAAGTTATTTAGATCGACATCTTTTAGTAATGGGTCAGTCTGATATGGATCAATGTGGATATTTCATAGTCTCCACATGAACAGTTGCAATAAAAACGCGACTGAGATAATAAGGCTACGTTCAAGAATCCACCGTATTCTCAGGTCTGAATGCAAGGTGCCAAGAGAAACTTTTTTAGTCGCCAGACGTCGTCAATATTTCCCACCTCTTCCATATCGCTCCAATTGATAAAAAACACACAGAAACCGATTTTCTAATTAGGTCTCCTCCCTATCTCAAGGCCGTTCGATGACCCTCTGGGAAGAAAATAACTCATTTTTGACCAATCAACGCAACGTACGAGATGGGATGATTTGATTTGTATTTATCCAAAAATTATTCGCACTAAGTTATGTAAGAATGATCTGCTGCTTCGACGTCAGCCGCTCGAGGTTGATATAAACAACATCACGTGGGGAGATTTCGCGCTGTGTATTGGTTGTCAACTTGATCCATTTTTTTCGCCTCGAGCTCCTTGAAATATGAGTTTATGTCTTCGACACTACCCGTTGTATAATATTTACGGAGTCGGAAATTACTCCGCTTTCTGCATGATTCAGAATCGAGATAAGAAGAGAGTCAGATCCACTTACGCCAGAGTGGATCTGTTTTTAATCAGATTGGTAATATGAGGTTATTATACAATGTTGAATCCAATATGGAGTTTTATTGTACTCGTCTACGTTGGGTTGAAAGTCCGTATTGGACGAGACGCCGCAGGCGTCGAGTCCAATACGGACTTTCAACCCAACGTAGACGAGTACAATAAAAGCTCCATATTGGATTCAACATTGTATGATGACCTGTTTATTATACATCGAAAGACAAAACCATGACAGAGTTAAAACTTTCGTTTATTACTGATAAAGTTACAAAGCATAACTACATAAAACTACACACATGAATACTTCGATTGTGAATTTCGCTTTTTTGAAATATGACAATCAAGTTAAAGAATACATTTAAAGATGTAATCAGCCTCAAATCTAGGCTGAAATCGATGTCTCTCAAACTCCACGAAAGTGACATATGTTACGACAGGTACAAAATGAAACACACTTGACCACAACAAACTAAACTTGTTTCTACCATTCACGAGAAAATAGAAGGATTTGGTCTTTGAAAATAAACAGCATGGCATGCCGTTTATTTTTCCACGGCCGTGTCAACAAGCGTACACGTGTGGTGCATTCTATCAACGTATGCTATGCACGAGCCGTGACGTTATCCCATTGATGCAGCATTCAAATTCGTGAGCGTCGCTACGTCACTCAACGTCACTCAACGTCACGCAGTGACGTCATTTTCCTTTCCGCGTACAACACACACTCAATGGCGAAACAGAAACCCCGTCGAAGAGGGCAGTGTTTCATATTTCTCTGACAAGATATTCTTGCATTCGTTGTTTATGGCGATCCCATTATCATCGAATTTAATACATATGATGCTTTAGCAAACTTCCCTGCTGAAAAATGCATATGGGAGAATTTACAAAATCCATTGATCTTGAGGCTGATTACATCTTTAAATGGATGATATATATTATGCTTTGATTTTTCATTTTCAGTTTTTTTTTCGAAATATTTACATTTGTAATAAATAGTACTATATTTAGAAGAATTATTTCATGAAATATTCAGGAAAATATGTATAATATATTCGAGCATCTTGTATACCGCTGTCACTAGTGTCTGACCGACTGTCAGAAGCAGATGACATTGTGACGACACTGGGGCATGTACATATAACCTGAGTTACCCCCCTTTGAAAGAATCCAATACGCAGTCTTGACGAGTCCAATAACACTTTCTGACGAGTCCAATAACACTTGCTCGCGGATCCAATACGGTTCTTGATACTGGACCGACACGTGGTACAAATAAACGGTTTTCATTGGATTATAAAATTAAATGTATAATAATGGGTTTTCTGTTAACATGCCGTGTAATCTTCACTGCATAAAGAATGTTTCGTCAGCTATTCAGTTCATACGACAAATTGTTGGCGTTTCTCACCTTAGAAAGAAATATATATTGGTCTGGTAATGCAGCGCATATTAGCAAATCTCCAGTAAATATCCTCTGTGAATTGGGAATATCTCATTTGGAGTACATGAATATTCTCTTGCGATATTGCGTGAAGAGTTTGATCACGTTCGTAAGGAATGTAATCTTGTGCTATCGCCTATATTTTCGAAACGATTCTAGCCATACACTCTAAATACGGCCAACGTTTAACATGTTTAATACGTAATTATTTCTTAAACACGTACGTGTATTTTTTAAACACACCCGTTTATTTCTTAATCACGTGAGTTTAATTCTTAAAGATGTGTTTATTATGTGTTTCTATTTTAAATGCTGGTGTTTCTTCGCAGCTTGATACTGGTCTGTGTATTTTGGAGATAATCGTGCCTGTAATTCAAAAACTTACACAAAATATCCTGCTCCCTCCTTAGTACACACTTTTGCTGCCATCGTCTTCTGCTGCCATATTAGCGCCGAATTATTTAATATTTATATAGCTTAATTGTCCAAGTAAATCCATCCATCCACCCCCCCCCCCCCACCCCATCCACCCCCTGCCCTTCCCAAACACAAATCCAGCTATTCGTTTCAGATGCCAATTTGAATATGGCACCTTTTTTTCTCTTTGCGACAATCGATAGGTCTTTAGTTTTTCTTTGATTGCATTTTGGCGTTTGGCAGCTGGTGTGTCGGACAGCGTTTGTGTGTGTGCGGGGGGGGGGGCGTCGTGTATACATAATAGCGACAATATTCATTTACTATATGACGCAAATACTAGTTTTATGGACACTCATTATTTTTTTGCATGTAATCAGCATATCCACATTTTGGGCGGGGGGGGGGAAACATTTTTTTAGTCTTTACAATATTGTTATTATTTAAACACTGAGTGTTTGGTGAGTGTTTATTTTCGTTAAACACTGGTGTATAAATTTACCGCGCTTTTCTCACAGACATGCGCAGTTGGCTACCACATAACCAATGTTGATCCTATTCGAGCAGAATATTGACTAAAGTATCTTTCTTGTCCCATTTCAATTCTGGCTATACTGCATTAAATAGTTAAAGAAAAAACATAAAGTGACTCGATAGAGTCCAATTACACCATAAATCCGATATTCTGTATGCAAATGTCATCTACAGAAACGTGTCTGTTCTTGTGAGCGAAAGACCCAATTGTAATCTGCTGTATCTAGGAAAATGCTGCTGAAATCTAGCTGGCTTTCAGTCACACAAAAAACTGATAGCCTGCAGTTTTCAATGATCCCGGCAATTCGTTATAATTATTTTCTTTTTCAAACTCAAATTCAGGGTCATATACGAGTTTCTCACTGTCACGGCCGCAATTGTACACACAAATGCGTCATCCGCAACAGCGTTATTCAAATTGATAAGTTCTTACTGTCGAACAGGGCTATGAAAATAATAACGCTAATTTGGCTTTGTATTTGCGATTCTTATTGTAAACAGGGCGAATGACGTGGGGACGAGTATGCGATATTTATGGTTATTAATATGCAATTTCTGTTGAAGAGGATCTTTATCAATGATAAGAAATTGTGAACTGTGTATAATGAAAATATATTAGACATTTTAATACATGCTATATGGGTATCAAAATGTACATAATGCATGCACCATCTCCATGCTGCAGAAACTTGTGCCTGAACACGGAATAACAAATATGGATATCGAAGGTCTGCATAAGCTACCTCCGTGAAAATGTAGGGGCTTTACATTTATCCGCGGCGTCATTTGCCGATATCGGCGACACCCGATGACAAATCATACAAGATTTAGTGGCAGCACCAAACATGACCTTCAAACGCTCAACCTTAGACAACGGTATTAATCGGACTGCATGTTTCAGGAAAATTTTGCTATATTTAAACGAAAAGCTGGTATCGTATACCCATGAATATGTCAGATATCTCACTATTCGATCTATTTATGTTACTTCAACAGCTTTCCATAATGGCACACACACACATCAGTAATGTCAAATTGGTCCATTCCCCGCTGAAGGACAGCTAATGTGTGCAGCTAATTGTACAGAACTTTCTATATTTAAAGAGAAGAGACAATGGTTAGGTTTACTATATGTTTCAATTATATGTGCCAATAATACGTTACTTGATATATAGCGTTTAAAATCAGTTTTGACAAGAGCAAGAAGACGGAAGATTTATTTATTACCGCGAATCGCTATTAAGGGAGTGGACACAAATGACCAGATAAAAGAAAAAGGTATACGAATTAGCTTCGTCGAACTTGTTTACCTTCATCTGTTAAGTTTAGTCTTTTCAAACTGTCCAAAAGACACGGCTGTGACGAGCGAGAGAAGTATGAGTGCTTGACGCAAAATGCTATGTTGAACGTAATGCAATTAAATGTGAAACGAGTATCAGCTATATCTATAGCCTTATGTTCACATGGTAATACCGTGGATACTGGTGTCGTTTTCTCGATAAAATCGCGAACTTATGACAACATAAAAAAGGTGAGAATATCACCAGTCGTGATCATGGTGATCAAATTGTGCTGTTTTCAGGAATCGCGACATTTGCGTACACTTCGCCATCCATAAGATGGCTTGCGAATCGTGTGTCTCCATTATCGCGGAGCGATATCCGGTGTTTTACCGGATTCTGTTCGGCCTTCATCCGGCGAAGAACAGACTCGAAAACTCTGATGAATTACAGGTTTTCATACATACCCCGGAAACAGATATTGCCTGGGCTTACAAAATATATAGGTATGAATAACTTTCGTATCATCCAAGAGGTGTGGTAGATCTGTAATTTTGAACAAGTAGATCATCACATGACTCGAAAATGGCGCGTTACGTTGGGGTTACGTCGGTAGACTTTAGCTGATTGGCTGACGAAGTCACGTGGTATTGATTTCTGGAAATTCCCTGTAGCAGTTGCCGAAAGTAGTCTGAAATGGATACACACGATCCCAGGGTCAGTCTTACCGCGTATAGATGACCGAGATGGTTACAGGTTGGAATCGCGATTGTCCATCGCGATCTCGTTTGACATTTGCCTCTGCGTACTTTAAATTAACATTGCATTATCAGGAGGCAACCGAAACGGAAGAAACGACTGCAAAACGAATTAATCGCTTGATTGATTCTTAAATGCGATTTAATTCGTTTGAAAAATGCTTTCGAAAGCTATACTATACGATTTGCAGTGCCCTTTTCACGCTTATCACTTACACATAGTTGCGTTCTTTGATGTGTTTATTTATTTATATTTTATTTATTTTTCAGGCATATACACACATACAGACGTACAATCCAATCAACATTTACAAAAGCACAATAGATTACATAAACAAATGCAACTTTTAAGTTAAATTTAACTTTTGATATAATAGATATACATTATGTAGATATTTATTTCGCCAATGGCGGAATATTCAATTATCTGCCAATGATCTAGCGATCTAGTATTGGTAAAAAATTCTACGATCTCCATTCTTGCATCTCATAGTGTTATCCTAAAAATAATTTTGTTACCTACTTTTTAAGTGGCATTAGTATATACATGTATGACCTCAATAAGCTTTATATATTAAGTGGAAAAATACTAGTAAAAAGAAAGTATAAAGGGGTCAGTTTAGTAAGGGATAATCATCAAGTCACCTGTTGCTTACTGACTGATATTAATATACTTGCACTAGGTTACTGTATTGCAATAATATACTGAAAGTACCTGTAAAATTATCGCGAAGGCGCTAATCAATTGTTTCTATGTGAATCACGCTCGGATAGTGTTTCTTTGAAACTTTGTGGAACAACTACATTCAAGGCTGACACACGAATTAACAGTTTCTATAGCTTTCCTATTATAATGATAATGTTGATGGTTTCCGGCCAGCTTTGACGAGGTTATCACTTTCCGGTTTTCAAAAAAGGACGATAGCGGACGAACTGGGACTCCGATAGCGGACGTCCGATGCATCTACCTACTCCACCCTCCATGCAAAAACAATCAGGAATGGGGTTATGTACATTGTATATAGCTCATAGATGTCATCCTGTCTTCAAAGGAAGGAATGATTCGTAAATTTGCAAATTGAGACACATCTACATGTAGCTATCGCACAAAAAACTTTCATGGACTAGTTTCTCATAAGGAATACTTTCTCATAAAATTAAGACCTCGGTCCATCAGTTCGATCGACCATTCAGCTATATGCAGGAGTAGTATACAAAGGCTAAATTGGCGAAATAGCGCCTCACTGCGCATGCGCAGAACCTTGTGTGACGTCATAAGTGTGCGCAGAAAAAAAAATGGGGCGGTATTGGGGCGGTGTGCGCATGCGTGATGTGTGGGAGGTGGGTACAAGATGGCCGCCAGTGAGTGGAAGATGTGGGAGGTGGGTACAAGGTGGCCGCCATGTGGGAGGTGGGTACAAGATGGCCGCCATGTGGGAGGTGGGTACAAGATGGCCGCCATGTGGGAGGTGGGTACAAGATGGCCGCCATGTGGGAGGTGGGTACAAGATGGCCGCCAGTGTCATGATGTGGGAGGTGGGTACAAGATGGCCGCCAGTGTGAGTGAGATGTGGGAGGTGGGTACAAGATGGCCGCCAGTGGAAGATGTGGGAGGTGGGTACAAGATGGCCGCCAGTGGAAGATGTGGGAGGTGGGTACAAGATGGCCGCCATGTGGGAGGTGGGTACAAGATGGCCGCCATGTGGGAGGTGGGTACAAGATGGCCGCCAGTGGAAGATGTGGGAGGTGGGTACAAGATGGCCGCCAGTGGAAGATGTGGGAGGTGGGTACAAGATGGCCGCGAGTAGTAAAATGTATAAAAGGAGTTGATTTTTAGGGAAAGGGGTGTATTCAATCTGACTTACCTGACCTGACTTGATCAGCCAGCCAGCCAGCCAGCCTTCCTACCTGCCTGCCTTCCTGTCTGCTTGCCTGCATTCTGCCTGTGTGGAATGCATGTCCTGACTTGGTTCTGGGTTTTTTCCATCACGGTTGTGCGCAGGTGTATGACGTCACTTCCGGTCTGCGTGAATCGGGCGTGACCTGGGACTATGGGATGCATGTACTGACTTGGTTCTGGGGTTTTTCCCTCACGGGGAGATCACGTGATCAGTTCAAGGTCATAAGGCTATTTTTATACCCCTTCACTGCCGCGCATGCGCAGAAGGGTGATAGTTCAATCCCATACCCAGTGCATCAGATGCCCCTTCACCTAAGCTTCAATTTGATACCTCACTCGACCCCATTGGCCCATTAGGGGCTTCCCTAGATTGGCTGTTCCATCAACCTTCCCTCCTCCCGACCCCGCCCCCTTTTTCCCTACCTTGTTTTCAATATTTAATTGTTAAAAAACAGAGAAAATGAAAAAATTTTTTTTGGGTTCCATTTTAATCTTTTTTTCCTTGTTTTTAAAATAAAAAAAAATTTTTTGGCTGTTCCATCAACCTTCCCTCCCCCTTGTCCCCCCCTTCTAATTCCCCTTTTTCCGTTTTTTCAATATTTAATTGTTAAAAAATTGAAAAAATTGAATTTTTTTTTCTTTGGGGATAACAATGATGGGGTCTGATGTTAATTTTTGTGCTTTTAGAAGTTTCCTCTTCCGGGAAAGATGGTTGGCCCTGAAAAGGGCCGTTAGTGTTACACCACCACACTTTTATGCACGGTAGATTTTCTTTATCCCTCCTACATGTTTCCGGCAAATTGGACATTTTATTTTCAGATGGTTCTCGCCGGCCTCAGTGCAATGGCACATGTCTCCTACACACGTCAGTGTCACCCAACAACCCGCACATAGGCATAAATGACCGCATGGCAAAACAGCAAACTCACTTTCGTCATCTGTACATATGCTACAGCGTGATATTTTCTGCTCTTTTTCCAGTTGTTCGTATTGTCTGTGAATCTCCTCGTCCATTTTAATCATGTCTTCTTTCAGTCCATTAATCAAGTTGTTCAGGCGAGTTATCTCGGCTTCACACCCACAGCATTGTTGTGGCGGAGTTTCGGCGGTAGTTGAAATCATTGGAATTTCACCAGGCGTTGTCGTTGGCCCACGTCTACTATTTAACCATGGCAGTTCATCTTGTAGTTCCTCATCAGTTGAGTCATTATCAGGTTCTTGTATGGTTTCCATCGTGCTTATTTCTGCGTCATGTTCATCCCTTAGTCTTTCCAATTGTGCATTTTCTTCGACAGTTCGCCGGAGTTGTTCTAATTCTTCTGTACTGCGTGTTAAGATGGTTGTTTCGTTTTCCAATTCCCTTTGAAAACTGGTGGTTACCATCATTCCATCATTTTCCTGAACGCTAACCAGCTCTCTGTGTTCTGTAGCGGCATTTCTCGCGTCCCTAGCGGGGTGATGTGTAAACAGCGCACGTCTTGTTGAATTCATGATTGTATGGGTGAATAAATGTCACAATATACACGTATTTATACTTTTAGTGGGCTGTGGGAGGTGGGTACAAGATGGCCGCCAGTGTCAGTCAGTGCAAGATGTGGGAGGTGGGTACAAAATGGCCGCCAAGTGTCATGATGTGGGAGGTGGGTACAAAATGGCCGCCAAGTGTCAATGAGTACAAGATATGCATGGCCGCCAAGGGTGAATGAGTGCAAGCTATGCTCACTGTATATGAGTGTGCTTTTGTTATCATTGTTCAAGCATAAAAATTTCCTATTTTTTCCATAAATCCGTTACAATTTTCTCGGAATTATGATAAGACTAATCCATAGTGTACACGTATTTTTTTTTAGCCAGGAAAATTAAATTATTTCCAATGTACCTGGGTTTTAGACTACCGTACACTAACTTTATGATTTTTAAAATGCCTAAAAATTAATAAAATAATCATATATTCTAGCGTTAGGTTGTTAAATTTTTAAATATAACACTAATGAATTGCCTGAGTTTAACTTGTAATAAAATTTACAGGTGCCCTGACATTTATTGTAAAATGAAAAGCTGTAGAAAACTCAGAGTCAATTTAAATATTTATTTGTATTGAGAAAATTATAAGAATTTCGAAGAGAAAAGAGCCGAGATAATGTCTGTCTGTCCTGGAAATCAGCTGATCAGCAATAAATCGACATCTCCGTGACCTTCAACGAGATTTTGACATTAGGTTTTACCCGCTTTTATCACAAATCATTATAAAGAAATTGTCACACCCGGTGAACCCCTGAAACCCACATCCTACCTGAGAGTTTGGTAAGATATTCCATTCATTCGTTCCCGTGGAGTAGAATTTCATCCACCAGCTTTCACTGTTGTGGTACGGGAGCGGTAGTTTGCACTGATGAAAACGAATGTCGTCCTCTCTCACGAAACCAAACACAAAAATTGACAAATTATACGGACTGCCACGATAAGCGAATGTATGCAACAAAATAGCGTTCCGTACTGCAGATGTCCGATAAAATCCCTCCAGTCAAGGGAGGCGTGTTACAGAATGTTGATTCCACAAAACCTGTTCGGTGGCCTACATCATCGTTCAATCGCTGCACATAAAGGCTGCGTTCAGCTCACCAGAACTGTCTACACTTCGAAATCTGTGAAAGAATATCAATTTTCACGTTTCCTGTCTGATATCACAAAAATTTACGCGTCCGCTCGAACACAACACAGCACACTCTCTCGATTACAGTCTACGGGTATACATGCAGGCGATGCATGATGCAGATCACATTATTCATCTCAGCGGACACCGAAATGGAACAAAGTTCCGTTATACACTGCAACAGAGAATGTTCTCCCGCTCAGAAAACACAAAATGGCTACTGAACACCAAAATTTCCCCGGATAATAAAGTCGTTCAAATCACAGCGCCATCTATACGCTTTGGTGCAAGGGAGACAACTCGGACTAGACCAATTCGAAGATCATGTCCGCTATATTTAGCCTGAATGGGTATAGGGGTGATCGGGGTTTTTTATGGCTTTTACTATGAGCTATGAGGTTGATCATGTAGAATACGATGGAAAAAAATTTGAAAGTACCGCGTAGGCTTGTATATAGATCCATATAGATCCATATAGACCCATATACACTCATATACTGGGATATTGGTATGTATCAATCCATACGGGGTGGACATGTTGGAGCACTAGTGGCCCGATGGGGTAGAGTGAGGTCTTATTTTAAAGCTCTCGAGGAAATAAATAAATAAATAAATAAATAAATAAATAAATAATAAAAAATCAAAAAAATCGGCGAGTAGTAGACGAAGGGAAAATTGGAAAGTATTGACCATGCCCCAGAATACTTCATATGCATATCACGGCCTTAAGGCCTATGTAAGATGTAATCTACTTCACAGTTTAGTAGTATAAAAAGCGCAATTCACCTTGACCCTTCCAAAGAAATAAAATCGGCTCTATTTTACAGGAGTATATACGCAGGTGACGTGGGTTGTCACGTCACTTCCGGGTTTTCACTAAACACTACCTCCAAACATACAAGAGTTGCAATGTTCAACCGCCGGGGTGTTTTCCCGCCCCAGCGCCCCGCAGCGCGCGCGCGCGTCATCCCGCGTCATCCCCGGCAGTGCGCGCGCGCGTCATCCCGCGTCATCCCCGGCAGTGCGCGCGCGCGCGCGGACGCGGGTCAAAAGGTCAAAGGGTCACCTCCAGGTCAGACGGTCCAATGTCCAATGAGACAATGTTGCGGTATCGCTATAGTCAGAGCTTGAGCACAAAAAAAGGGGGATTCTAGATGAACCTGGGAAAGATGGGCAGTTCCATGGGGACCAATCAGCGGTCGAGAAAAAGAGCCAATCAGCGGTCGAGAAAAAGAACCAATCAGCGATCGAACAATCAGCCAATCGAATTGGGGTATTCACGGTGTGCTTTCGCTGACGTCCGCGCCTACATCTGGGTTCTTGTAAACCCGGGTAATGTTTTTCTGGACATGGATGGGTTACCTTTGGCTCCATTCTAGGCCACTGATTGACTAATACGGTGTTCAAAGCCACTTTCATGCATTATGCTCATAGAATGTATAGTCATAATCTATACGTGTTGGACGAGTCTCTTCACTCACCGTATACACGTACCTCAATGAAATGCCCGCTCCAAACCTAGATCAAAGACACGTACTTGGTCTGTAGGCTGATTTCATTGGCTCTCTATTTTTTACTATAGTGCTCTTGCATTCTAACCTTGATGGGTTACCTAGAACTTATAGTCATAATCTATACGTGTTGGACGAGTCTTTTCACTCACCGTATACACACGTACCTCAATGAAATGCCCGCTCCAAACCTAGACCAAAGACACGTACTTGGTCTGTAGGCTGATTTCATTGGCTCTCTATTTTTTACTATAGTGCTCTTGCATTCTAAACTTGATGGGTTACATTTTGGTCCCATCCTACACCACTGATTTCAGTTTGACTGAATCTCCGCATTGGGCATTAATGCATCAGGAATAAAACACACAAGACAGGGTTTTTTGGTGAGATCTCATTTTTTATTCATTGAACAACAACAACGTGAGAACAACCACGTGAAAACTCAAGCCCAGAACAAGGGGCTTGTCATTAACTGAAGCCCAGAACAAGGGGCTTGTCATTAACTGAAGCCCAGAACAAGGGGCTTGTCATTAACTGAAGCCCAGAACAAGTGGCTTGTCATTAACTGAAGCCCAGAACAGCGGGCGTATGTACATTGAAATAATTCAAGCCCAGAACGGGGCTTGTACATTGAAATGATGGGCGGCCCAGTCATAGACGAGTACATCGCGGTCCTCGACCTGGGGGTACTCGTCAAACATCTGTACGATAGTAGATAAGGGTCTTCCACGGCATCGATGGTACAGGTAAAACAAGCAATATTGTCCGCACACGCCACTGGTCAGGCTTTGCAACGTTTGACTGTTCCAACACCACGTCTCTGTGCCTTGATCCATGAAGTCTGTTAAATCGGGATGGAGGGGTGGCAGACCGTACGGGTCAAAGCATTCGCCCTGCTGTTCTGTCAAGTACACGGCCACCCAGTGTTCACCGGGCCGATCCATCGGGTCCGTGTTGAGAACGTAAGCAGCCGGATACATACGGTCTAATGGAAACACATCTCGGGCGAACACCCCTTGAAAGACCCTACGTGTCTCCGGGTCATTCTCCAGCACGGTGGTTATCTGGTCTGTATCCACGTTAGGTGGAGAAGTCACACGTTGCGCGCCTTGTCCACTTGAATGATGTTGTCAAACTCGGCGTAGCAGATCACATTGACGGTGGTCGCCAGGGCTCGTGCAAAGTGGATTTCCAACCGTAAGTTGCCTTGCTTGGCCAGGGCCAGCTGATGGTCGTTCTCTAAGGTGGGGGTCGGATCGAAACAGAACAACGTGTATCCGTTCGCGTAGTCCTCCCGACTGATCATATTCCCTTCGTCCTGGTTGATTTGACCGGTGGCTGTAAACAGGCTCTGATAGGCTCGAATGAAATTCCTCCGCCCAGAGTTCGGTGTTAAGGCCGTGGCTGGCACCTGTTGTCCATCCACATGCAGGGCCACAAAATTGATGCCGAAATGTTGAAAGTCAAACGGATTCTCTGGGTAGGCTCCGCTGAAACTGGTACTTTCCACACAGGCCAGGATCAATCGCTTGGGTAGTTCCCCCAGGAACAGGTTTTCTTTGTTGGCGCCCATATTTCCAGCAGGCATAGAGAACACTTTGGTTTGTACACGTCGGATAGGGTACTGGGCTGGTTTTGTTTCCAAGGCTTTCATGTGTCCCAATTGAACGGCTGGATTCGGTTTCACTTTTCGGACATACAGGACTGCGTCTTGGATGACAATCTTATAGTCCGCTACATGCCCCTCTACGTTAGTAGCCATCAAGGCGAAGGTGGGAGGCGCCCGTATCAGTCGGATTTTGATGGGGATCTTGTTCAAGAGGTACCGGTCTTGCATGAACATGTCTGCATGCAGTCGACCCATCATATCCACTGAGGCACTGTTCGCAGTGAAAGCCTTCCGTTTGTTATATCCCCCATTGTCCGCCGTGTCCATGTGCTCGGCCGTGTCCCTGTAGAATAAAGCGGTTGTCAGCTGAGATTTTTTAGCCTCTCGGCCATACCACAACAGTGTCTCGATGTAGGCTCGATAGGGGTACGTGTTGGTGGAATCACTGATGAGTTTGTCGCTGAGAAAAATATCCACCTGCTGAAACATCGAGTGCAACCAGAGATTCGTCGGGCCCACCGTTGCTTGGTCAGCGATTCTGGTGCCAGCTCCATTGACCACCTTGGCTTTCACATACAAGTAGGTATGGGCTAAATCCACATAGGCCGTGTCCGCATTACTGATGGTGAACTCGATGGGCCCGGTTTCGTTGATGCTGGAGAGCGGGAGATGCTCCACCCATAATCCTTGTTCGACACTGGTTTGTGTGGGCGGCACAGTCCACAAATCAAATTCACTGTTGGTGGAGGGGCAGGACTCGGCGTGGATTAAGGACATGTTTTAAGAAAAGATATCCTTTGTCTTCTTGGATGTGCGTCGTCGCTGGATCGGTCGTCGACTGGTGCGTGGTCTCCGTGGGGCAGCTCTTTTATTCCCTACGGTGCGTTGTGCTTTGGCCACCAAGACGCCTCCCGCTTCT